>NW_022261470.1:75613-86236 GCF_009602425.1 Actinia tenebrosa | reverse complement strand
GACAACCGGGATTACTGGAATTGGAGGGCCTTTAGGAAAATGTTTCCGCATGAAGACCCTAGTAAGTTTGAGCGCAGACCCGACGGGATTTACTTCAACGGCGAAAGAATATACAGCAATGAGGATTTGAAACCTACGCCTCAGCTAAAGCATCCTAAGATTTTACCACATAAGCCTAAACCCGTGCATGTCGMACCTAAGCCCAGTTGGTCAAAGGAATTATTGCTTGGTACCAGTACTTATCCGATACCCGCGGTTCCATTTAATAAGCACCCAAGTTTGGGCCTATCGTTGAACATGCGGATCTCTAACGACCATTCCTTTTCGTTAAARGTGCGAGATATCTTCAAAAACGTGCCCATTGTTCATACCACCGCTAAGGAATCTCATGAATGGTTAAGTGGTCCTAACATGCGATACTGGCCACAATAACTGAACTTTGCGGTTTGGTGTGCCACTAGCGGCTGCGGTGTAAGTGCGAATTTGATGAAGAATTCAATATTCATGTTTCATTTTCACTTCACGGTTAGAAGAATACTGCATGAGATGGGAGTTATCGCATTGCCGGGAGATGCTGCGTTCTATCCAAGAGATAACAAATACGACGTTCCAGCCTATGACAGGCTTTGTAAGGAGTTCGGTGTTGTGGGGAAAGACTTTAGATGCACTGCGGGTGCTAACAATGGTCTGGGACATATTTGGGCTTATTGGGGGATTGGCGGACACGAGCTAAGTGATAAGGARGTTCATGCATTGCAGTTGCGATGGAACACGGGTTATCACAAAGAAACTCACGACAGCAGCACCTTCTTCGAACCAAGTGCTAAGACCACTAAGGTAGTTAGAGACGGGCCTCTGTTCAAAGACGAGGGTGGTAAGTATGTAGGGGCCAATCCATTGATTATCAAGATTACCAACGACGAGCAAACGAAGCAATACCTTAATTTCATACCCCCAGAAGGTAAAGGACTAACTAGAGCCGGCCTTGCTCGTCTAAACCGCAGCATAGAAGCTTACGTGTATTCTATCCTTGGAGCTCAGGTAAATACCCGATCTAGCATAATTGGGAATACTGGTGCCGCAGAAGAAACGCGAGCTGAAGCCTTGATCTTATTTGAAAGTTCAATCTTGGAGGGTGATATTAGCAAGGGCGTACAGCGTTACCAACTAGCTATACAAAATTCTAAGGCAAGGTTGGACTATGCAGTAGCCCCGGGCTGTTGGTTAATGCCTAGTAATTTATCCATGAATACTGGCTCCGTTGTGGGTTATAACAACAAACTTCAACGAGCTACTAAGGATATGAAGTTTGGGGTGAATGACGTGAACTCTGACATGACCAAKGGCATTCCTCACTTCGTAGAGAAGCCAAAAAAGGAACACACAGAAAAACCAGTAAAGAAGGTGCATGTACCATCAAAGAAGGTCCTGCCTACGATACCTGAGGAATATGACCATAACTTACTAAAAGCCGGCCTAGCCATCGCAAGCATTGGTCTGAGCTATTATATATGGCGATGAACAACCCCTACGTAGCTGGAGTAGATTGTGTCTATACGACTTACACAGGCGAGAAAAAATACAACCAGGCATCTTGGGTTGATGTTACCGGGATGTCCGCGGATTTGAACTACTCAGGAAAGAAGCTGATAATATGCAGTATTTGCATTGGTACGAGCAGCCATGCCAACGTAGGCTTCAGGTTCCTGGATGACAGGGGCATACTGCAGCCTATGCGCGTGAAGACAAACAACAGGGAGCCTGCGCATTTCTCCGTAGAGCCCAACCCAGCCAGCGCCGAGAATCTATCGGTTTGGACTTTCCATATGGTTGCTGATTGCCATGGGAAGATAAGAAGCGCGAAAGATGACGAATTCTTTGTAGATATCTTAGACCCTAACGAGTTATCCGGGCATCTTAAGTTYTGGCATAAACAGTTCTCGTCTCGCGAGACTCGACGAGCGAGTACTCAGACACTCCTCATACTGGATGACATTGCCTGCGGGGATGATGTAAAAAGGCGCACTTCCGAGTTAGTGAAGCTCGCCTTTAGCGGTAGACATGACAATATTAGCGTTTGGTTGCTCTCGTAGCAGCTTACCAGTGTCTCTAAGCCTTTTAGGGAAAACATAGGCTCCCTGGTCGTATTTTATACTCCAAGTAAGTCTGACCTGGAAATTATCTTAAGCGACTATGGCGGCGAGATAAGCAAGGAACAGTTACACGAATACATGCGGCATCTAAAGACGCACCAACATTCCAAAATAATCTTCTCTTTGAGGTTTCCGTACGAGGTAAAAATCTCCGATCTTTAACTCCTAATGTATATGGAGATTGAGCAGTTGATAGGTGAAGTCCCCACACAGTTAGACGAAAGTAACCTTAAGGAACAACTTAACATCCTTGTGTCTTCTGGGAAGTGCAAGGAAATGATAGGCAAGGAACTTACCCATGAGCAGGTTAATAAGTTGTCCGAAGAGGAAGTAAAGAAGTTCCATAAGAGGTACGAGGCTGCCCTTGCAAGTAWGACCACGGACGCCGTAGCAGACTCCGCTATCCGACTTGCCACCAAACTCCTTGGACTTGCGCTGCCCATAGACGACGTGGAACAACTACGGAAGGACATAGGAGATGACTATGTCATATCCCAAGAACTTAAGATAACCTGCGGGTGGTTGTCTTTGAAAGCGACAAAAATAACTTTACCACTTATTTGAATCCCCCCATCAAAGCCTATAAGGTTCGGCTGGTTAGTTGCTCTTTATACAATTCTTGGTATAATTTAGTCAATGGCATGGTCACCGTGCATAAGGGGTCTAACAATTATCAAGGCGAAATGCTACCCGATGGACATTACACGCCAATCACCCTTGCTAAGGAGCTCGCCAAACGCGGTTATACTCTCACCACAGGATTGCCGCACGAAATGACCCTCAAACATAATCTACCAAACGATTTCTCGGTAACCCTAGGAAAAGCTGATGCATTGGGGTCTTTACTAGGTGTTTCGGGTAAATCAATCACCAACACGGCCATACCCGTGAAATGGAAAGTCGCATCCTCTTACGAAGTCTATTGCGACTTGGTTCATAGTTACAGCAATGGAAAAAAGTCTTCTCTTATGTCCAAGTTTCCACCTAAGGGTAACCCATTTGACCTGGTAGAATACACCCCCATTTCTTTGTGCTATGACTTGTCTCATTTGGTAGAAAGCATAAACATCACCATTAAAGTGGACGGAGAAACGGTGGATTTCAACGGACGTAAGATCAATCTTGTCCTGGAATTCATATAATGGGTCGAACTCAGGACAAACTTAAAAGGATTTACTATGGGCCCGAAGGCTATTGGAGAGGAGCGTCGGCTATCAAGAAACTTGCAGCCGCGGCCAGGGTATCAGAAGWAACGGCTAAGAACTGGTTAAAAAAACAAACCCTCTGGCAGGTTTACCTCCCCGTGCCCAAGTACATTCCCAGGCCCAGTTTTACCGTAAATGCCCCCAACGAAGTTCATCARGCAGATTTGCTTTTCTTRCCGCACGACAAGGTGAGAAGAAAGACCTATAGATACGCTTTGACCGTAGTTGATATCGCAAGCAGATACAAGGACGCCGAACTCATAACCAGCAAGGATTCTGGGGAAGTCGCAGAAGCCCTAGGTAGGATTTATAAGCGCGCTTTGAAATGGCCCAAGCTGCTGCAAGTGGATGCGGGGACGKAGTTCATGGGCGTGGTTACCAAGACCCTGAAAGACCACAGCACCAAGATTAGAAGAGCCGAAGCCGAGTACCACAGGGGTCAGAGCATCGTCGAAAGATTCAATAAGACCTTGGCCGAGCGCCTCTTTGGGTACCAGTATTGGAAAGAGCTGGAAGATCCCTCCAAACGCAACAGGGAATGGACTCAGAGACTTCCCCAGGTCATCGCGGCTTTAAATAACGAGGCGGCCAGGGCTACGGGAATGAGACCTAAGGATGCTATGAAGAAGAAACACGTGGAACACAAGTCCTACGTCAGAAGTTTGAGGGCGGTCGGACTGAAGGAAAAAAAGCTCCCCCGCAACATAGTGGTCAGATACCTCTATCAGCCGGGGGAACTCGAAGGTGGCAGTAAGAGAGCCACGGATCCTAACTGGTCTCTGGAAACGTATGAGATTTCGAAGTCCGTCACCAAAGAAGGGCAACCCGTGTTGTATTACCTAAATGGCCCAAGTCGTGGATTTGTTAAGGAAGAGCTGCTCATAGTYCCCAAAGACTCAGAGTAGTGCTGCTCCACGCGCCCGATTACACTCTAGGCATGTCAGTCTTACATTGCCTCTACAATGCCCGCGTTTATTATTTATACGATCCACGGAGAACTGCTGWTCGTCATTCGGATCAAACCTCCATAGTAGTGGTATGTTACACTTAGCGCAGCGTGCACCTTTCTCGTAGATGTCGTCCACACATAAGTCGAACTTTAACCCCTTTCCTTCGTCGTGGCGCTTGTAGCGAAGGAGTTTCTTAGCAATGTTCTCCTTAGATACGTCCTCTGGCGTCTTATCGTAACGCAGTTGCGGACCCCAGGCTCTTTTTAATTGTTTGGCATATTCTACACGACTTACGGCGGTGTAGATAAGGTTGCTCCAACACAGCCGCTGGTCTATGATCCATAAGGTTTCTTTTATGGTAAGCCCCTGCGCGCTGTGGACTGTCATGCAGTAACCTAAGCGCCAGCCTGGATGGGAGGTTATTTTTTCCACCTTTTCTATGGGCACCCAGGCTTTATCGTGGGTAACTGCGTTCTCTAATTGAACATTCGTGCCTGGTACTAAGACATCTCTTCTTTGCATGCGAGTGTCACGCGGTTTATAACAAACGGGCACCAAATGACTAGGGAACCGCTCCTGGTGTATTCTCAGTAGATCTTTTTGTATGCGCGACTGTGCTGCGCGTTTACTGCTTAACACCAAATCCTCAGGATGCCAAGAATACAGGAAGTCTTCGTAAGACTTTGCTCGTACCCTCTTACGTAACACCTTAGATTGTTCGGCGTCGCTAAGGCCCCTTAATTCTGCCTTTAATTTCCTCACTTGATCCTTGCTACGGTAGTCTGCGTTAATTTCTTCATGATAGTCTACYATTTCTTTTAACCATTCATGGGGCATTTCTCCGGCTATAGGAGGTGGCTGGMATGGATCCCCGGCAAATACAACTTGGCACTTTCCGCGGAGAAAGTCTACGAACTCCTGCAGGATTTCTAGCGGCACTGTACAGATTTCATCCCAAAGTATCACGGGAGGTATGTCGCGTATCGCTTCCGGCACCCACTTTTTGGCCATTCCAACGAAAGAAGCTGTGGTAGGTTTGTGCGTCGTGGCCCATCTCGCGGAGTTCCCTTTCCAGACGGTGCGTTGGAGTTAGCACCTTTATCTTAGGAAAGAGTTCTAACACACGCGTCGTCTTACCGCTGCCGCCCGTACCGTAGAGGTAAGAGAAGCGTTGGTAAGAGATTGGGTCCGCAACTGAGGGCAGTGGCTCTTCCGTCGGCGTAATGGAACCGCGGGTATGCTTGCCGTGATATTCCACGCGTGCCCTCCACGCCTTTATCTCCTCATCTTTGACGCGCCATTGACCACTTTCTGCGAGTTCGTCGGCTGTATAGAATTCTTTCATCTTTTCCAAGACGCTGGGCTTCACGTATAGGGAATCCGTGGCTACGCGCGGAACGTCCTCTTTGTCAAACCGCAAGAGCATTGCGAGGAGGTTGATGTGCGCGTAGGCAAGCATGCTGGCGCGGAGGTGGTAATACTGCGGTCGATGGTCCTGGTAGTAACACAAAGYATTCCATTTGCGTTCTTTTTGCTCGGCTTCTATGAAATAGTCCCATTTCTCCACGGAGACCATGGTTCCTTGGTCGTGGGCGSGTTTGATAAGGAAACTTAACTCACCTTCGTCTGTTATTAGGCGCCTTTGCATGTGTTTCTCGCCTTCTTTGGCGCCCTGGGTGAACTTTCCTATGACAATTCGGGCGGTGGGGTTGTGCTCCGGCAACCACTTCGTGTAGGCGCTATGGCAGAGTATGGCTTCATGCGCAGTGTACGTGAGAAGTTGGCGCTCTTCAAGGAATTTTAGCAGCGGTATGGGTATCCATTCTTTTTCCTGCAGGTGCTTGCCGTACCACGCGTAGATTATGGGATGTAAGCCCTTTGCTAACTTCCAGGTAGTCAGCCTAACAAACCCCGTAGCTGGGGCGTCGTAGTGGCCATCTAAAGACACGCGAAAGAACTGTGAATCTGGATGGCCGTAGCGGTCGTAGTATTCCTTACAATCGCCGAGGCCTTTGAAGCTGGCAGGGTAGCAGTGCTTCATGTCTAAGGAGACGTATTCGTCTTCGTCGTACTCCATATTCCAAAGACCACCATGACCATGTTCTACGCAGGCTTTGGCTATGTCCTTGAATTCCTTAGGCGTGGGTTTCCAGCCGTTTCTCTTCTTCGCCGCTAAAGAGTCCAAGCTGCGAGAGCTGAGGACTTCATCTGAGAAGTCTTCACCCAGACTTTCACAAGCACTTCGAATGCGTCGGTGTTCAATTTCGGGGCGATATAGAGTACCATCTTGCGTCATAAACTGACTTCCTTCTGAATCCATCAGCCAAATGGAGTTCTCGTCTATCAATTCTACCAACGGGGAGGATTGGTAGACCTTTGTCTCTTTCTTGCTGCGGAATCTTAACTCCCTCCAAGCGTGTCCATCGTGCTGGTAGATGACTATAGGAGCTCCTTTACCTCCATACTTATGAGTCCCGGGGTAAATGTCCCCGTCTGTTATGTCTTTCACATGTATTCGCCTCTCTAAGGCGGTCTCTAACTTCTTAATGTTCTCTATAGTTGCCCCAGCCCTACGAGTAGCATCTTCCCATTTTCTTATGGCTTSTTTTCTCTTTGGGGTTAACTTACCACCACGAGAGGAATCCTCAAAGAATTCCCTCACCAACTTGCCCACGCAGTTACCGGGATGTCTCATCGGCCTGAGTCTTCTAACGTTCGGCTCTTCAATCTCATACGCGCCGTAGATAACTACAGTAACAGGATAAGCAACTTTATAGAATAACGCGTCTATTCCTACCAATGCTCCAGGCCTGGTGTGCTTGTTCAATACAAACAAGTTTCGCTTACCTGACGCTCGAATAGGATTACGACCCTTTTCTATTACCCAATCGCCATCTAAATACTTTATGAACGTCAATTCAAGACGGTAGTTACCTTCTGGCATTAAGTCTATTATCCTTTCTGCTCTTTCCTCATTCATAGTTTCATCCGTATCTCCTTCCATAAATGTCGTGAAGGCGAAGTCAGCATCTAAACGATCCAACACCTGAGTTCGCAGCTTGCGTACAGTTTTGTTTTGAATGCGCGCGATGTTGTCCATCTATATCTAACAAATATTTTAGCCTACGTTTACGACCTTACGCGGACGCATCCAATATTTCAACTCACAATTTCACATGAATGGGAAATAAGTGGACAAACCCACTCCTTCTCAGTATCTTAACCTTCGTTTACGGCACAAACACAGCAGCAGTAAGGGAATTATCGCGCCGCTGGGCAATACCCGCTGCGGACGCCTTTACGTGAGCGCGGGGAATACCCATGTAATTCCCGTAAGTAATCGCGGTTCCCCCTTACTGCTGCTNGTTTGATAAGGAAACTTAACTCACCTTCGTCTGTTATTAGGCGCCTTTGCATGTGTTTCTCGCCTTCTTTGGCGCCCTGGGTGAACTTTCCTATGACAATTCGGGCGGTGGGGTTGTGCTCCGGCAACCACTTCGTGTAGGCGCTATGGCAGAGTATGGCTTCATGCGCAGTGTACGTGAGAAGTTGGCGCTCTTCAAGGAATTTTAGCAGCGGTATGGGTATCCATTCTTTTTCCTGCAGGTGCTTGCCGTACCACGCGTAGATTATGGGATGTAAGCCCTTTGCTAACTTCCAGGTAGTCAGCCTAACAAACCCCGTAGCTGGGGCGTCGTAGTGGCCATCTAAAGACACGCGAAAGAACTGTGAATCTGGATGGCCGTAGCGGTCGTAGTATTCCTTACAATCGCCGAGGCCTTTGAAGCTGGCAGGGTAGCAGTGCTTCATGTCTAAGGAGACGTATTCGTCTTCGTCGTACTCCATATTCCAAAGACCACCATGACCATGTTCTACGCAGGCTTTGGCTATGTCCTTGAATTCCTTAGGCGTGGGTTTCCAGCCGTTTCTCTTCTTCGCCGCTAAAGAGTCCAAGCTGCGAGAGCTGAGGACTTCATCTGAGAAGTCTTCACCCAGACTTTCACAAGCACTTCGAATGCGTCGGTGTTCAATTTCGGGGCGATATAGAGTACCATCTTGCGTCATAAACTGACTTCCTTCTGAATCCATCAGCCAAATGGAGTTCTCGTCTATCAATTCTACCAACGGGGAGGATTGGTAGACCTTTGTCTCTTTCTTGCTGCGGAATCTTAACTCCCTCCAAGCGTGTCCATCGTGCTGGTAGATGACTATAGGAGCTCCTTTACCTCCATACTTATGAGTCCCGGGGTAAATGTCCCCGTCTGTTATGTCTTTCACATGTATTCGCCTCTCTAAGGCGGTCTCTAACTTCTTAATGTTCTCTATAGTTGCCCCAGCCCTACGAGTAGCATCTTCCCATTTTCTTATGGCTTSTTTTCTCTTTGGGGTTAACTTACCACCACGAGAGGAATCCTCAAAGAATTCCCTCACCAACTTGCCCACGCAGTTACCGGGATGTCTCATCGGCCTGAGTCTTCTAACGTTCGGCTCTTCAATCTCATACGCGCCGTAGATAACTACAGTAACAGGATAAGCAACTTTATAGAATAACGCGTCTATTCCTACCAATGCTCCAGGCCTGGTGTGCTTGTTCAATACAAACAAGTTTCGCTTACCTGACGCTCGAATAGGATTACGACCCTTTTCTATTACCCAATCGCCATCTAAATACTTTATGAACGTCAATTCAAGACGGTAGTTACCTTCTGGCATTAAGTCTATTATCCTTTCTGCTCTTTCCTCATTCATAGTTTCATCCGTATCTCCTTCCATAAATGTCGTGAAGGCGAAGTCAGCATCTAAACGATCCAACACCTGAGTTCGCAGCTTGCGTACAGTTTTGTTTTGAATGCGCGCGATGTTGTCCATCTATATCTAACAAATATTTTAGCCTACGTTTACGACCTTACGCGGACGCATCCAATATTTCAACTCACAATTTCACATGAATGGGAAATAAGTGGACAAACCCACTCCTTCTCAGTATCTTAACCTTCGTTTACGGCACAAACACAGCAGCAGTAAGGGAATTATCGCGCCGCTGGGCAATACCCGCTGCGGACGCCTTTACGTGAGCGCGGGGAATACCCATGTAATTCCCGTAAGTAATCGCGGTTCCCCCTTACTGCTGCTCGAGCCACAACTCGTTCTAGATGTTGAAATCCTCTTTAGGGAATTCAATGGATACATTGACAAACTGAATGATTCCTCTAAGGCACTTGTACATGAAGTTAATGGCGCGTTTTTGAAGGCTCATCACCAGGTGCTTGTGCTATCTCATTTCAAGATGTCATTTCAGTGTCACCCGGTGCAAGAGGACGAACAGCCAAAGCATCCTCWATGGGACCTTGTAAGAGATCTCACTTGTTCGTCAGAGGTAAAGGATCATAGAGAAGGGTCAAATACACTTAAATGGATGAATGAGCTGCTTGCACGAAGAGATGCATGAAGAAATACAAGAAAATTGAATAAAAAACTGGTAACGAACTAGTACCGCAATGGATTATGGAAAGAAGTTATAAACAACTGATCTGAGGCAAAACTGAGGTGTAATTTTTCTCTTGAAGGTATGGATTTATAAGCTACCAAAAAAACAACGCTAATAAACTAATAACTAATAAACGCTTGCTAATTTTACATAATAGAATCACAAGAATATATATAGCTTGAATAATATTAACAATTTTTACTATTATTAACATATAATAGGTGTAAGTGTACGACAGCCAAAGGAGCTAAAGCTTTCTAGTTGGCTGTCGTAATTTTCATTTAGGGTCAAAAAAGAAAAACAATAACTCGTTTCTATGCTTCGCGTATCCTCGAGTTAAAAAAGAGAAAAAAAGAAAAAGAAAAAAGAAAAAAACAAAACAAACGAGGCTACAATATTATAATAATACTATAATATTAAATTCAACAGTATATATGTTACGGCTGGGGCAATCTTTCGAGGATCCCCGGGTCGGCCGTGTTAGAACAGCAAATCACTCACTGGGATTCCATCATTCAATCACTGCATTTATTAGAATCACGTAAAGACTGGGTAAAATACAATAAGGTATATCTGTATTAGTTAAAAACCGCTTACAAATAGAAAAATGTGCTTGATTAGGGAATGATTATGCAACACGTGGTCTAGCGATACTTAGAAATGAATGCTCAGCCGACTATAGGCAGTTTATGCTGAAAAATAATAATATTGATAATTTCTTGTAGGAGAACTAAATATAATATGAGTTACATACCTCTGTGCTACTTGGCCGGATAGCAAATTAGTTAATATTCTAAGGAGCTTCTTTCTTAGTTTAACTTTCCTTC
>NW_022261470.1:58019-68097 GCF_009602425.1 Actinia tenebrosa | reverse complement strand
ATCTTCCCTTCCATTTATGCCTCCATCCATCCTTCCGTCCGTCCGTCCGTCCGTCCGTCCGTTCGTCCGTCCATCCGTCCGTCCGTCCGTCCTTCCATCCGTCCATCCATCCATCCATCCATCCATCTGTCTGTCTTTCATTCACCTACTCATGTACTAATTCTTCCTTTCCTCCTTCATTTCATTCGAATTCATCATATTTAAAACACATTCTGAGTGTTCAACCCTGGACTAATCTAATCTCCTCATGTCTTACAATCTTTAATCTTTCAAGTCCTGCTCGTTTTGATCTAAAATAAAAAYACTTCAAAGCATTACAAGTCGAGTGATGACGTCATACCACTCTGTCTTACTTTGTGATCGACCGTCTATCTGATAAAATTTCACTGAATTTCACTTAATTTGCGATATTTATATATTCTGAATGTTTGTCAAAAATAGTTTTGACAAAACATCTTTCACTCATTATACATATTTGACTTTTGAACAAAGAACAATTTGATAAAGTTTTTACTRAATTTCGATAAAAATTACCTGAATTTTATTCACTGGTTCTGATATTTATATCTTAAAATTTGTCAAAAAGCCTCAACTTAACTTATTATACATCTTTGAATTTTGAACAAAAAATCCTAAAATCCCCAATGAAAATAGTCAAGAGAAAAGCAGATAAGTCAGTTGGCCTCGAACATGTACTAGGCATTTTAAGAAAGCMGAGTGTTTTCGGAAGCCTATTAATTATTCTAATAGTAGTCTTTTATATTAATGATGGATAAGTATTGAAGAGACTTTAAGAGTAATTAAAGTTTAATTGAGGGAAAAATGGATATTTTTTTGGTCGATATCTTCAGACGTTAGCTTCCGCCATGCGATTAAGTTTTTAGAAGAAAAGACGAAAAAAGGAAGACGACAAACAGGATTTGTTTTCATTCTAAAAATAATAAAGATTAAGGTAGATTAGATTGTTTGATAGAGGGAAAAACATCCGAGAGAAAAAGAAGAAAATGAAACAAGAAAATTAGAAAAAAAGAAGAAGACAAAAAAAAAAAAAAAAAAAAAAAAAAAAAGCAAATAAAACAAAATAAAATAATATTGATGTTATAACTTTATTATGACAAAATATGATGGCACTTGCTTGAGGTTTTGTCGTTATTGTGGGTTATAATTATTGGCTTCGCGGATGTAGATAAACCGGCAAATACCCGACAGCTGCTTAATCCATTTAAAAACAACAACAAAGTCTCAAAAAGATCTCAGAGATTGACTTCAGCCTTTTGGCTGATCAAAAACCCGAAAGGCTCAAAATGCTTTAAAAGTCATCTACATTATGATACCGCGAATCAATATTATGACGCCTTTGTTAAGACTTAAAAACAGCGAAAAATCCCTAAGCAGGGAAGCCAAWCTAATGTATTCACCATGGCAACGCGCACGGTGGAATGACGCATGCTTTTTATAAGGAGCGACCCTCAGGCGAGATCTCCAGAAATCTCCAGCCTTGTCTATGTTGCTTAAAAAAAAATTCGACTAAGTGATCTCTATACCAAACAGGTTTGTATTTAARATTTTAGTTTTTGAGACAAATATATAAGGAGGAAGTCTTAACTTGAATTTTATTGAATACAATTTAAAAGAAAAATCCACTTTCAGGAGAACATCTTTCTTCATTGATTCCTCTAATTTCATTCCCCCAAGCTATCCATTATGACCAAGTAACACTAAACAAAAACTAAACAATTTTTTTGTGGTTTTAGAAACTGCTGCAGCAGATACTTTAAAGCCATTTGTGCGCATAACTCAGAAAGGCAGGATCTTATATCTTATATCTTATATTGGATGAGCACTTAGAATCRAAGTCTAGGATCCGACGTCGCTTCATAACTGAATTTCTGTAGAGAGATAGTTGGCAGTTCAGGTTAGACATAATCTGGTTCTTGGAAGTTTTACAAGCAGTGGTCAAAATGGTAAATTCTACAACCGCCAGTGAAGACATTAGTGAGAGAAGAACGCCGATATGGGTCATCCAAATGATTCTCTACTGTACAATCATTGTCGTTGGAAGTTTCGGAAATGGGATTATTTGCTGGAATGTGTTCACGAATAARCAGCGAAGAATCAGCGAATATTTAATCGCGAATCTAGCGGTTACTGATTTAGCAACGTGTTTGATCAGTGTACCTTTTGATTTCATTGAACGCGTAACTGGAGATTTCCCATTCGGTTCAATCATGTGTTTTATGATCTACCCTTTTCAGACAATACTGATGGCGGTATCAGTGATAACTCTTTTGTGCATGAGTCTAGAGAGATACCGCATCGTTATGGCTCCTCTTCGACCGCGCATGACGGCACAAATAGCCAAGTTCTGCATCATTTTAGCTTGGGCTGTCCCAGTTATTGTTATCACACCTTATGCACTAGTTCTACGTCTAGAAGGAAAACACTGCCTCGAAATCTGGCCGGAAAATTGGTACGTTAAGGTCTTTACTTTATCCGTTTTTGTTCTCTTCTTCGTTATCCCGCTCTTCGCGATTGGATTTTCTTACATTCGCGCGGGGAGAAAGTTACAAAGAGATCTTGTTCGGTTCAGAAAGATGAGCGACACTCGCAGTAGAACGCATGCTATCTATGCGCAAAAGCGCGCACTTCAAAAACTACAAATAACCAAGATTTTCATCCTGGCTTTTGTAGTGTTTACAGTTTGCATGTTTCCTAACCACGTGATGTGGCTGTGGCATGACTTTGGTAATGGGTGGAAGAACAAAAACTTTCGGGAGATTCTTGTTTTTAGTAACATCTTGACTTACGTTAATAGCGCTGTTGACCCGTTCATTTTCCGTCAAATAAGCATACAAATAGGATCGAATGTACGAGGAATTGAGTTATGTATTGGAAGAGAATGTCATTGCTGCTTGATTGTATACGCTTTGAGGATCAATTCACTTGTAGCTGAACGACAGAATGCCATTCGGAAGAAACATAAGAGGCGTTCACGGAGCTCAAGAAAAACCTTTGAAATCAGTAGTTCACAAAGTGTAAGAAAAACAAAGAGTCCGAAAGAGAAACAACACATTTTGTATGTGACAGCTGTTTAAGCGTGGATGCTTCTAGCGGAATTAAAATGAGAAGGGAGAAGAGAACAAGACGGTGGCTTCAGGCGCGTAAAGTGTAATTCCAGAACACTATAGTGGCTTCTGATGTCTGTCTTAACCAATCACAAAGCGCCGGTTTTATAATCGAGTTACTGTAACATACTGTAGCATTTACACCTTCCAACCCGCTGTTTCAACTATTTACATCATATTTTACTTTCGTCCTACTTAAGAAAATAAAATTTGAAAAAATTAAGATGTCATCAAGCCAGGGCTACCCTGGGTGCCAGAGGCCCGTGTGGGTAAGGCAGGGCGTGTGAGACAAGGAAAATAGACATCTACTTTTCTTTTCTTTCGTTTTTTCTTTTCTTTCTTCTTTTTTAGAAAAAAAACGCACAAAGTTTGCTCAGAATATAGAAGTGTACAGAGAATATAGCCATCAGACGCGAGAATAAGTAAGTCTCAGCTGGCTTCCGACAGCTAAGTAGATTTGGTACCATTAGGCTGGCTAGTTTGCTAAATTGCGAGACAGAAAAAGGCTACACAGTGTGACAGTTGGGATATAATCTCTCCGTCGTACTTGAGCAAGTTTTCGTATCAGGAAGATAACACGGAGCCATTGCCTTTGCGGGAGAAAATAATTGATTTCTAAAACGTGATGGCACTCCAAAATGGCATAGCTTGATATGTCGGATTACTCTATAGTATCGTTAATATTATGTSCAAAACGTGACAGATATTCTTCGCGTGCTGATAATATTATTGTAAGGGAAAAAATTTAAAACGTGTATAAAAGGCGATTATTAACTCTAACACGTCTTCCGCTCTACGTGCCACATTGTTGCCGCTCCAGAAAACGCAATTGCAATCGTCAGTTGTTGTTAAATTGGAGGTAGACTCCTTTGCAGCCGTTCTTAGTGGCAGTCCGAAAATCCCAGGGGATGGAAGCGTTCGGATCGACACTAAGGACGGCTGCAAAAAAGACTACGTTGGAGACGCAAGAGAAAAATAAAGCTTGTGTTGTTTCTTGCGACAACCTCAGAACTGGATTTAAAAGTAAAAACGTAACGAAAAGTTGATAATTCAAAATGTGGAAAGAAAACTCCTCGTTTGCAAATCTGAATATTCTAGAGAATTCAACCACAGGAAGTCCAAACAATGTACTTGTATTGCATTACAAAGAGAATGCATGTGGAATCTCATTCACAATTTTCCATACGTTGGTTCACTGGTCAAACACAACGCGCTCAAGCGAGGCGCCAAGGTACTTTGAAACGATCATTCAAATTTGAACCTTGCAACCTTGACTGAATGCTTTGTGTTTGACCAGTGAACCGATGTATGGAAGGCTGTGAATGTCGTAATAATATCTTTAATAAATTTGTAGTCAGCTTACCCATGTTTGCCTGGTTGTTTTTGCTGCTGTTCTTTGTCTCTGTACGCGATTTGGGGCCAATCCGATAAGTTTTAGTCTTTTTATGGGCCTAACAATATAAATAATGAGAAGGACGGAGACTCCAGTCGCCACCGGTAGACGATCGACTCGATGCCTCATTTCTCCCTCAAAAACAAACGGACTGCAATTCTAAAACTTCACAGGGACAAACCGACAAACTTCTTTCGTGGGGAATGCTTTTTTGAACGGCATTTATATTTTTACCGAGAAGCTATTCAGCTTCAAATTTCCAAAATATAGCCAGCCGAAGGCGCATCCATCAAGATCTGGACGGAAGTAAAGCTCCACGTGCAAAGTTGCAGGTCTAAAGAGAACTAACCCCATTATATGAATACAATTGAACGAGAAACAATATGAACAAAACAATAGAACGATTCGACAACGGTTCCACGGGCCTGCTTCCCTTCGCCCTCTCATTGGTCAATCACATAAAATAACCCTTTTACTACATTCCTCGTGTAAAATAATACATTCCTCGTCAGAAAACAATACAAAGCAATGGAAAGAGTAGACAATCGTTCCACATAAATTAGTGATGAATACAAGATTCATCATATCATGTATTATTTTGAATATCCACTTGTGTGTGGGAACATCAATTCTTCGATTGCACGTTACGTCATCGCGGCCATGTTGGTACCATTTAACAAAAGATTTCTCATTAGCATCCATTGTTAATGGTACCACAATGGCCGCCATGTTTTTGTCTTTTAACTCTCTTGGGAATGCTTGCAACCCATCAATATATAAAACGTGTATGACTGGGGCCCCGTCCACGCGTATCCGGAAAWTTTTTTATCCGCAAATTATTCTTTACGGATACGGGTTGCGTCCACACGTGTCCGCAAACTTTTGTGTCCGTATCCGCAAATTTTACGAAAACGAAYACGTGTGGACGGTGAAAACGATTCGAATACGCTGCGTGTGGACGCAAACATTTTCGTATCCGCAAAAAATAATCTGCAGATACAAAAATTTCCGGATACGTGTGGACGGGACCTGGAATAGAAGGGCGGACTAAACACTTGTTACTGAGACACTTATCTGTCTTAGGTGAAAGCGAGAGGATAATTATCTCATTAAAACATCAAAACAAGTACTTGAAGGGGCGAGCCCGAGGGTAAAATGTTTAAAAGATAAAAAGATATTGAATAAACAAGTTTTCTCTCAAAGGCTCGATACATATGTATCAGTGATTTTGGTACTAATAACCTGACCATTAAAAATCCTCGATTCTGATTGGCTGGCTACTCGGTGATTTTTCCCAAATCACAGTGCAAAAACGCGAAATCACTGTGCAAAAAAAAGCTAAAAAAAGATATTTACATTTAAAATCAATGTCTTTTATGTCATTATTAGTAGTAGTATTTTTAACAACAAAAAACCGAAGTAAATTTCGCTTCATCATACGAACGCACGCCATGAAATGAGAATTTGTATTTGATCTAAATATTTTTGATGCTCGTGAAGCTTGAAAATTAAGAAAAATAGCCTGAGAAGGCTCGTGCAATTYAACATTTTAATTTTTAAGCTTAACTCGTGCTGATTTTTTTCAAATTGCATTTGAAATCATTCGATTTCCTATACGAAAAATGTTTTAGAAATTCGATTCATAACTTTTATCGCTGTAAGAAAATAGGGATTTATAAAGCTTAAGTTGATGATAAATCAGAGTATAATCTGTAAATAAGTATAACATGAGCTCAGTGTCGTATGTGAGTAGAGTTGTTTGTTGGTTCTTTCCTGTGCTTCGAGGGTTTTCCGGGTACTCCGGTTTTCCTACCTCCGCAAAAATCAACTCCTAAATTCCAATTGGAATTACAGTGGATGAAGAGCTACTCTGTAGAAATGCCACTGTTAAATCCCATTTATTATTTTATTTTATTATTCTATTTTAGTCCTATTATGAAGTGGCATGCGAATAATGGGTGCGCAAAGCATCAAGGAAAATACAGGTGCGCAAAGCACCAAGGGAAATGCMGGTGTGCAAAGGAACAAGGAAAATAAAGGTGCGCAAAGAACCAAAGAAAATGCAGGTGCGCAAAGGAACAAGGGAAATGCAGGCGTGCAAAGGACAAAGGAAAAGTAGGTGCGCAAAGGTCCAAGGGAAATGCAGGTGTGCAAAGATTTTTCATTTCAGTTCGATTGAAGTCGTTGAAATGCTTGTCGGTGAACAAGACATCAAACTTCGCGGGTCGCACTTTAACTATAATCGTAGTAATTTAAGTAAAGTTAAGTCTGTTGTCGGGAAGATAATCCCCAAATATTGTTTTATTAAAAAAAAGCCTAGTTTAATTTTTTATACGATTTACCGGCTTTGAAGACAGCTTAAAGGAATCTATATCATAATACGCTAACCAGTCCCCCGTCTACCCGGGAAAAAATTCTCTCAGGCTCTGGCTTCACTATCCAGGCAACTAATGCCCGTAGATCTCAAGAACAGGTGTTAGTGTGGTGCCTTTTGGATATCTATGGCTGAGTGGTTCGCTTTTCGCAAAACCACAGGTAGCCCAAGCTTGGTTTCTGTGGTGTCATGTAATAAGGAAATGTATTGGGATTCTTCACAAATTTCAATAAAATCATTGAAATAAAGCCTTGAAATTTTACCCGATCATTGAGAAATAGCACTTCTTTCGCTCTGTGTGGTTATTTTTTGAATTTAGCCCGTTTTAAGGATTTTTTCCCCCACCAGTAAGAAATAATCCCTATGCATTTCCTTATAACATGACACCACAGAAACCAAGCTTGGGCTACCTGTAGCTAAACTGGAAATCAAAGTTTGCTTCAAAAATCATGCACGCTCCGCCAAATCACCCACAGGTAGCCGCTATATTTAAATCTGCATGCCGGTTACATCATGTCCAAAATTATTTTTTTTTCTTACTGATGAATTCGAGTCTGACGTCAGTGATAATTTATTCCTAATCGGTAAATTTACTAAATCACTAAGTTACTAAATTACAAATGTTCTATTCTTGTATGACAACTTTCTTGCAAGTAGGTGTAAGTAAAGAACGGMAATTGCGTCTCTGGGGTTTAATTTTGATGAAGTCGACAGAAATATTAAAATTGTGCTCGGATTGTTCCAAAGTGAAAATAATAGGATAGTAATCTAGAGGGGATTTTTTTTTTCGCTTCATCAAATTTTATTGAAATTGTTTTCAAAGAAGGCGATGGGTGGCGTACTTTTTCCTGGCCCACAACTTCTTTGAGCACTCGCCGGCTATCGATATTACCCCCTTAAAATTAACGTCGATATTTTTTAACAACTATACCTGTCGAATATACAGATTTCACTGCTAGCTACATCAGGCCGTCATTCTTCCGTGGACAGTAACTTTAGAAATGAGAATTTATTTAAGAATTGAGAATTTAGAAACTTGTTTTATTTTATTCAGTAGCAAAACAAATAAAATTGAACGCTGTCATATTTAGTCCAAGTTTAATTAGTCTCTTAAAAATGGCTCGAAGCAACCACGAGACTCGAACAGGTGGCTGCAAAGATTAGGTGACAAGATCTAAGCTTTTAATATTAAAGTTGAATGATGTTTATTTTCATAAACAAATTCACTAGAAGAAAGAATAAAGTATAGTTCACGTACTCGTCGAGATCTTAACTTCGAATTCTGGACTCAGCTTCACATGTAAGTACAGTTTAATGGATTTCGAATCCACTCTTGATTCAAGCTTTCTCTGGATTCTCTGGTTTTAATTCCTGTAAGTTAGCCAAGCCCTGACTTTAAGAGATCATGAAATGCCATTTTTTGAATTCGAGAAAGTTTGAAGTACAATACCCAAGCATTTTTGGTAATTTATTTCAGGGCTTCGTAGAACACACAGTTTTCACGATATATAGCTCATAACTTTATCAAATTTATTTTCTAGGTACATTTTTAAGAACCTAGAAGCGTTCGTTAAAAAGACATTTGTTTACGTCGCTACACTTAAGAACCAATTCCAACAAGAGATTTCACGATAAATATAGATAAATATTCTATATAATCTACATACATTTTTAATATTGATATTTTATGATGTTTAACCACAACTTAATCATATATTTACAGATAATTTCCTAATCCTAGCTTCATAGTTCCTTGAGAACTTACAGAGTACCGTTCGATAAAAAAAGCATCTGTTTACGTCGCTACACTTAAAGTTTATATCAAGGAAAAAACTATATTTTCAAAAAGAATTTTATGTAAACAGTGTAGTAGTATGGTTGCAGTATTTTTGTATGTGGTCTTCTCTCTTACGATAAACATTTGAAATAACCTAAAAGTGTACAAAGCCATATATTTCAGCTATGAGGATGATTTGCAAATGAAAAAAAAAAAACAAACAAACAAAACAAAAACAAAAGCAAAACAAAACAACAAAAAACAGTACTTTCCAGTACTTTCCACAACAGCATTTTTGTATCATAAATTAGTCTTGAATTTACGTCATCTCATATTTATTAATTTATTCATGTTGAGAAATTCCCAAAGCTCAAAATTCAACCGGTTTTATTTTAGTTTACAATGTTACTAGGTGTAGGGYTTTCCAATTCGCCTTTTTGGCGCAAGCCGTCACGTGGTATAAAATTCTTTTGAATTGTGTTACGGTCACCAAAACGTTCGGACATTAATGTTCTTGAATTTCCGTACAAATGTACTGACTCTAAATGAACTATTTACTTGGTTTGTTTAGTTAGTTCTCTAAATACAAGTAAATAATCATTTTTCTAGCTTGATTGAAACTTTTCTTACTGCTGTTAAGAGAGCTAAAAGAAATCTACCTAAATTTTCTCTTTAAACTCAGTGAATTTGTATGGAAATCCGAGAACGATGTCCGAACTTTTTGGTAACCGTAACGCAATCCAAGCTAGCGCCGAAAAGGTGGATTTGGACTGAGAAATGCTGGACCCTTACCATATTAATAACAGAAATGATATAAAGAATTAAAATATAAACATTCGATTTTTCCGATCGAGATTAACAGCCAATGTGCACGAGCACGAATCTCTAGCACAATGCATGATGGGAAAGCRAGTACTACACAAATTGGAACAAAGAAACCAATAGGATTATCACAAAAAATCACTCTTTTATTTTCGTCTGTTGAAATACTTACTGTTTCATAGAAAATGTCGAAGGAAAAATTGTCAGAGGAATTTTTAAAGATCTCGGTTTCACATCATGCTTTGTGCTAGAGATTCGTGCTTGTGCACTTTGGCTATCGTTTACTTTACCGTTATATATAATTCAGATAATGAGCAAAAAGGGTGGCCACTATTTCTAAAAAGACATTACCAAATTGATGATAATATACATTAAAAAAAAGAAAATCTTATCTGGATACGATGGGGTTTGAAACCACCGACAGAAAAAAAAAAAAAGAAAAGAAAAAATCGATTCAATTTTGCCATACCCCCGAGACATCCGCAGAGCTGAGGCGTCGTATGGACTTCGGACCTGACGGCGATTAAATCCTTCTGCCCTTGGGTGTACGAATTACGCAAGAAAATGTTCTAGCCGAAGCATCAGGG
>NW_022261469.1:102437-117841 GCF_009602425.1 Actinia tenebrosa | reverse complement strand
AAGGTAGAAACCAAGGAAAGACGGAAAAAGAGGAAACCAAAGAAAATAAATTAAATATATGGGAAAAATGAAAAAAATTAGTATGGCAAAAATGAAAAATTGAATATGAATCAAAAAATAATCTATTAAAAAAAGCAGCCTAATCCAAAACATTTTGCTCCAAACTGAAATGATAAAAGCTATTAGGATTAAAATTTCAATTAATTGCGCTATCATTGAGATAAAAGATTTTCGAATTCACGCAATTAAACCATATTTGATGAGCAAAGAGGATTTAATAGCAAAGTTAAAATAGCGTACCTACGTAAACATACTTAATTATTTTCARCGCTGAAACGAGAAAATGTTTGAAACATTTTCAATTTSTTAAGYAATATATCAAGCAAGGAAAAGAGWKTTTCATTCGATTTCCTAACACCGAGAAGTGAGTKRRAAAAACGAGGCGGASCCGWSTTCGAGGTGTTTGAATAGAGGATGAAACACTCTTTCATGTGCTTGATGTGGCCTCTCAAACTATTAAGGGTTCTTGGAGAAATTCAAAGCATGAATTGCCCAAATTTTATGTTAATTAAAATAACGTTTCCGCAAACCTTTTTCGCGCTAGTGATTTTCATTGTTATGTCCTCATGAAATATTATTAAAAGCCGTAATGGAAAAACTGTTCAAGGGCGCCAGATCTTGAAGACGACCAACCAAGTATTGTCGAAACGTAGATAAGAAAAACCATTTGCAGAGTCAGATATTCCCAAAGAAATGAGTGAACGAAAATCATCACCGAGTTTGAGAATATCACTTAAATATTAGAAGTATTTCTGAGACGAATATTTTTGATATTAAAATCGATTAGAAAATAGAAAGAAACGAGGAAAGAAAGAAAGAAACAAAGAAACAAAGGAAGGAAAGAAAGAAGAAAAGAAGAAACGAAAGGTAGAAAGAAAGACAAGGAAAAATAAACAAGCAAATTAAAGTCTGCTTTACACGGCAGCTGTGAATCGGACCCAGATATAGAGAGGGAAATTTTGCATTGTCTTTGAAGTACTACTCAAGTTATATAGATCGTAAATATCGCAATTGTATATTAACAGTTAAAGCAGCTACTTCTTTCATTTGGCTATACAACACGAACAAGACTTAATTACAATGAATCGGTACCAAATTTTTTCACTTATTTTTTTGCCCATCTTTCTCTTCTGTTACTCCCAACCTGAAGAGATTTTAAATGCAGTCTTAACAAGAGTTGACTTTCACAAGCTCGAAGGAAAGTCCATGAAGACAGTTTTTCTTAATAGTATTCTCAGTTGTGCGTGGAAATGTCAGCGTTTTSCAGAGTGCTTGTCGCTGAACGTCGCTGTTCAACCGAATAAAGATGGTTTGTACAAATGTGTGTTGTTGAGAATCAAGACGAGTAGATCCAGTGARCTCTTGAAACCATCTCAGTTTTATCATCACTATACAGTATTCGAGGTAATATTTTTCATTTATTTATGTATTTTRCATCTAAATCTTTGAAAATGATGCATGCATCAATGATTTAGTTTAGTGCATCTAACGACGAAGTGCTGTCTCATGCTAAAAGTGTATATTATTGATATCCTAAAATAAATTAATCACTAGCCTGACGACCAAAGCAAGGGCGCGGCTAACTCACAGATTGAACTGGAATTTGGCCATGGTGTGTTTTTGCGGAGCAACAAAAGCTAGAGAATCCTGASAAAATCTATCGAATCAAGGTAGAGACCTATATAGCAGCTGTCTCTTAGTCAACATCTCAATTAATCAAAAACGCGGTCTAAATCAACCATCATTTTCATTACAGCCCACCACAGGTCCCGACGCCTTGCCGACAAAGAAGGAGTGGCTCAAGATCAATGCAAGTCCTGTTTGCTTTGGAGCAAAAGATTCATYATACGGACCATTCTACATCAAACAGAATGGCTCTGTCTCTACAGTAAAGCTGGTGCACYTGTCTGGCTATGTGWCGTGTAACTACATGCAGAAGSAAACCAGGAGCAACTGGGGTTGTGGACCGTACGTCACTAATCACAACAAATCCTTTCACGACAGAATGTTCACGATAATCACCGATGACCTCGATCAGAAGATTCTTCCACAAGATGAATATATTAGCAGAGCCACTACTTTKGAATACAATCTTCCTGGAGGATATACGTCCCAGTCCCCTGAACTGATCTTTCCAAATTTGGATACTACGATGAATGTTACCGCTGGTCAAGAGTATCGTATCTGGTATGGACAGGATTTGAAGGATGTGTATGAAGATAAGAACAATGGGACGGCATGTATTGATGTGTATATGTATGGGTGGTTTGGTTAGCGATCGTTTATAGGTGAAGAGGCACATGACAGYTGATATATGTATATGTATGTGTTTACTTGTGTTGACAATGCATATGTATGGGTAGTTAGGTAAGAGTTCTAACTGTAGGTGAAGAGGCCCATTGACAGGAAATATATGTATATGGATGTGTTGATAGTGCATATGTGTGGGTAGTTTGCTTAGAGTTCTAACTATAGGCGAGGAGCCCCATGACAGCTGATATATGTATATAGACGTGTTGATACATTATAAGTCAGTGTAAAAAATATATTGTGATTTATTACTGTTAAAGGAATTTTTACAAAAGTTAGTTTTTACTTTGATTTATATTTTTCCCATATTCACTTTTTTGTTGATTGAAAATAATATAAATTTTTCTTGTTGTACAAAACAAGTTTAATCTTCTCGCTAGAGCAACAAGTTTTTTCGATTCAATTCTTGTTTAAATAATAAAATTCCTTAATATTCGTCAATAAAATTATAACTCAAAATTCAAATTATTTGGAACAGTTTACATTATTAGCACCAACTAAATCGTCGAAAGTTTGGTTGCGTAATGACACTTTCCGAGTTACTCCTTACTCTAGGAGGTAAAGACTTTGACAGCTCCGTTACACCATTTTCTGCATGTTTGTCATTTGTTTTAAGTTCATGTTTCTCATCTGCCTTTAGTTCAGCTTTAAGGATGAAAATTTTGTCTCTTAAGCTTACAAAGAGGCTCACTAGTTCCCTGTCTGGCAGATCGATACGGTTCAACTCCTCCAAAACCATTTTCAAGGCTTTACTCATCTCGTCCAAGCGTTCTTTCTTGCTCTTTGTTTTCCCCTCGCTTTGTATTTTTCCTAGTAACATCTTAGCATATTCTAAAGCTCCATGAGTACTATAACCCGAGATTTTTTCCTTTACTTCCTGTGGAGGACGAACCGTCGCCAAAGAATATCGACGACTATTTTTGTCCATTTGGACTTGAGGATCAAAGTCATGTTTCATAGGGACGTTTTTGACAGTTAAGTCAACTTGACCCGACTTTGCAACTTCCTTTACTTTCAAAGGATCCGAAATACTGGAATTTCCCTCGTCTTCGGTTTCATCTGGACTTTTTGAAGACTCGTTTAAATTTTCTTGAGATGTCTCCGCCGACTCATCGTTCTCTTTTGCTTCGATATCACACACATTTCCACAATTTTKATCAACACTTTTGGTGTGAAAACCTGTAGCTTCGATTCTCATTTTCACCTCGTCCGTTTCCTCTACTTTCGATTGTGTAGTCCCAGGCGGTTCTCTCGATGAAAGTTTTTGAAAATCCTTTGCTCTAGCAACTAACCTCTTCCATTGGACGTCTGTGTCCTCATCTAAWGCAAACGTTCTTGAGTTACTTGGATTCTCGGGGAACGAATTTCTTTGCTTCTTTCCATTTCTGTTCGTTGTACGCTTGCGGTTTTCAACCGGTAAACTGAACTTTCTTGGAAGGCTATAAAAGCGCTGAGAGTCACTTAAATTCTCTGGTATAGTGTTCATTGCCGTAAATGACGACCTTCGAGAGTAATCATTGAGTAATCCAGACTCTCCTGTGTTGTTGATCTGCTCCAATATATCAATACTGTCCTTTCTCTCGCTTCGGTGATCGCTCAAAATGCGTTCGGAGTMATTTCGATATTCGCCCAATCTTAGATCTTCTCGAGCGGAAACGAGTAGTGACCCCTCAGAACTTCGTCTGTGATTATTTTTAGGCAAAGAAGAAGAGGTGAGCCAGCTAACGTCAAGTCTTGTTTTGGAGGTAACATTTGCTGTACTTTTACGCCTCAGGTTGAGAGTTTGCTCCAAAGGAGGCACTAAGTCCCTTTCAGACGATACACAGACATCATCAATTGCAGATTCGGTTTCCTGGATGACTCCAAAATCTCCTAAAGCCGAGAAAACTCTTGGTAAAGTTCTGTAACCAAATACTTGGTACTGAGTCTCCTTAGAGAACATTTTAGGATTGAATTTCTTATCTTCCCGACAACATTCTTCTTGGGGTCTTCCATGAAGTCTTCCTCTTTCTACGGAATAACCCGAAGTAATAGGCCTACTAAATTCGAGTTTCTGTTCGTACATTGTTCTCTTCTCTGGTTTATTAACTTCTAGCTCCAAAGCTATGTACGTGTTATTTACTGTTCGTGGAACAAACTCACAAGGCATTTTCACCGGTTCCTTTGTCTGGCAGCTTGCACCTCGTTGCTAATCAAATACCGTAAGCTTCTCARTAGAAATTAATATTATAAACTTAATAAGAAAGCCTCGGCAGTCCTCAGTGATAAATTACCTCCAGCTCCTACGTTTCTTCACCAATTCATGATTATAAGTGACGACTCATATTCTGAGAGAGTTGAGCTACATTGGCCAAAGATGCACTCGAAATTTACCCCAAGTGGAGGTTTCCACCGATCTTGAGCTTGTTGTGTTTGGGTGCATTAATTTATATAGGGATTAAACCCCCAATAGTTTTGACAAGTAGTTGACAGCATAATGATAGTCATTGCAAAGGAAATGATAATTTTTWAAAATAGAGTTGATCACTTAGTACTTCTTGGAATGACCCTAGGATGGAACGTGACGCCCTGGTCAAGAATGTGCCTTAACAAACACATTCCAAACTTACAAATAATTTTCACTTTAACATTCTAGATTACGAAATACATCTTGACCAAAGAGTTAAGAAGTTAGTCGACCAAAGTCAACAAAACATTCAGAGCATTTAATTAATAAGGCAGAACAAAAATAAAACGACGTTTAAAAGTAATCAAATTATGCCATAAACTCACGTAATTTTTTTCTAATATTTGTCTCATCCAGAAAGGCGCGAGGAATAGACTTTTGTTGGTTTTATTCTATTTGAGTTCTGTTCCCAACAGAAAGCCAACAGAAAGCTGTATTGATATATAATAGAGGTGATTGTTTTCAAAAAGGAAATAACATTTGAAAGTAAACAATATATGTCAAACTGAAATGTTTYAAATTTTTACCTCAAATTGGAAAGGTGTCAGTCATAGATGTTTTTTTCTTATCTGTTTCCCATTACTGTTAAAGCTTTATAATAGATGTTATTATTTTCGTTGAAGGAAACAAAATAGGCGTCATATCAAACAGAGACAAACACAAAACAATATAGCGGGAATTGTATATTTCTTTTATTTCATAACATGTTATATTTAAGTGCCTGGTCCCCCCAGCAGAGTTGAGCTATACTTCACCTGTAATGGTATAAAGCAACGACACGCGAACTAATAATGGAAAATTGTCCCGAATTACCCTGGTTTTTTTAAACGTTCACAATTACAGTGAGGAAACTCGAACCGTGAACGCTTCGAAGATTTTTTTCAGGTTATTTTTTCCTGAACTTTCTACAGTTTAAATGAAGCATTGAGTTTCAAATACAGCGAAAAAMTAAACTCAAATACACCAAAAAATGTCCAATCGATTGCCTCAAGGAATGATTTTCAGTATGCATTTTAAAAAGTGACGAAAATCTCAATATGTTCACGATATAAATTTTTTTCTTAAAAATTGCTAGGCCCGACGGGGTTTCTATTAATATTCACGGAATATTCACGTGTCAGTATTTTTGCTGACAATGCAGTTCTCTAACCTTCGGTCTTTCCACCCCTGTAAGCAGAGTTTGTATGTACATCTCACTTGATCAAAAAATAATTAGTTAAATTTCAATTCAATTTTTGAGTTAGCCGGCCGTGCACTGTTTTGATCCACCAGAGGTTGTTTCAGGGTTCGATAATTTTGATTTTTTGTTGTTGTTAATTTTGRTGTTGGTATTCCTCTCTAACATTATCATTATTATGACAGCACCCACTTCAGTCTCCAACCACACTCCCTTTCCCTTCTCAAAATGATGACCGTTTCCAAACTGGGCAGTTATAATTAAACTAAGTTTGTATCTAAATCAAGATACTGACCCAGGTGCTTTGGAATTCGAAATCAATCCTGTCTAACCCTGTCCCACGGCACAAGGGTTTTCCCGCAAAAAATACTAATAAAGCTGCAGACTCAAGTTTCCAAGAACAGCTCGGAAAAAAATGCTAACAACGCTGTTCTAAATTTATGCTATGAGTACATGTAGAGCCCAAGTCTAAGCCTTGATTCGAGCATTGAAGAGACAAGCTGGGAAAAGTCCTTCCAAAATTGCTACCGTAAAGAACAAACTAGATCTAAGTAAAACACTTCTGGCCTTATTCAGCTTTATTCAGCTATTTCAGATTACTGCAATTGCCATAAACATGCGAACTCTGTGTCTACGAGCTTCATGCGGGATTTTGGTTTTTCGCTGCCGTTAATCAAACCTAATTAGTCGATACCTTTTATATTTTTGACTGGCGGCAGCAAAAAAACAAATAACTCTATTTCGATTCCAAAAAAACGTAGTGAAGCTTTTGTTACACGTTACTTGCATACCAAGTCCGAACTGCACTCTGGGTGATGTAAATTCAATCATCGAAAGGTCCCAAGAATATGGAAGGTTACCAAAGTTTTTCCACACGTTTTTACTGTATAATTTGTTCTGCATGTGCTGACATTATCTAAATATGAATATAAAAAGTTTCAAGCTTAGTAAGCAAAATGCAATATTCAAGATGCAATATGAAACAAAATCTTCACCCAATCTTTTGTTGAAATCAAGCTATATTAGATATCAGAAGCAGGTTCAGAACTATTAGTTCAGTCAGGAATAACGTAACAACACTGACGTTGGTTTATCGTCATGATAACGTACACGTCAATATACAGCTGAGCCTATTTTTAGCATTGCTGTTATTTCCTATGAGTTTGATTCTCAGTTTTGTTGTTCAATATGTTTTGAGGTAAACGGATTTCTTTATGTACTTCTGCAGGGCCTGGTTGCCAGTGGATAAAGTGATGCTGTTATCCAATAAATTTATCCACTGGATAAGATTTATCCATCGGATAGCGCTATCCACCCTTCGTACAACCTGGCCGAGAATATTATGAAGGCCGAATATTATTATGGATAGCGCTATATCCAACGGATAAACCTTATCCAGTGGATAAAGTGATGCTGTTATCCAATAAATGTATCCACTGGATAAAGATTTATATCCATCAGATAGCGCTATCCAATCTTCGTACAACCTGGCCCAGAATATTATGAAGGGCGTTTGACGTACATAATATAAAATAATAATAATCTTATGAGCTCTAACCGGTTTTGACAGACATTTCTTCGATATTATTTCAGGTTCAATCCCTTCAGGAACATTTCTTTATTCAGTTCAAGATACCTATTTCGAAGATTTTTGGAAAACCACAATAAAGCTTTCAAGTTAAACTTAATGATTTTAAAAAATTACATACAAAAGGTAATTTTTGTAATAATTTTTTAATGAAGGCGACCTTAATGCTACCTTAAGTTTTTATGCCAAATTAAATATCATTGAATATCCAGACATTTTGTCGATTTTCAACAATGGTTGTTGCCATCGGCGGAGGAAGTAATTAGTTTGTAGTATTACCTTTAGGCTGCTAGTAATAACTAACTTTGTCGAAGAAAATAGCAGCAGTCATCAATTTGAATTTCGGCAGAAAAAGAAAAGAAGATTTAAGCGTACATCATTATTGACACAGGTTCGCAAAAATAGATGCGATAATGACTGTTAAATGCAGTACGGGCGCCATCTGTGTCATCTATTCATCCATAGGCCATTCATCCATCCCTCCCTCCATTTTTTTGTTTCTTTAGTGGCGGATCCAGGGGGGTCGAAGGGGTCCACGGAACCCCCCTTGAAGATTTGATCTATTAGGTAATAGAAGTATGTCTTATATAAATTTTGCTTAAAAGTATCCACAAAGATAATGTTGAACACGAAATGATAGATATTTGCTGTTATAATGTCTAATTTACCTTTAAGTTCCGTTACTAGATAGTAAATTAGGTGATTAGAGCCAATTTTTTTGTCAAACATCGACTAAACAAAAGAGAATTATACACAGTTTAAGAAACGGAAACCCCCTTTGAAAAATCCTGGATCCGCCAATATTCTTGTCCTCCTTTCCTCTTGCTTTACTTGTTTCATTATAATTTCTTCTTCAAACATAATCAGAACTTGAAGCTTAGCTATTGACAGCAACTATCATCCCAAGTACATCAACCAAAAGGTCAAGAGATATTAGATTCTGTTTTGATTCTGAAGATTGTCTCGCGTTATTTCTGGTATGCGAAGAATGCTGAACTTTGTCTATATCAACAAGTCGTATGTTCTTTCGAAATACCTCTTGTAATAAATATTTGAGAAAAAAATGACTCTGGAACTTTCTAGAATTGAAGACTCCGTGTGAATCTGGAATTGAAATGGCATCAACTGTGACTATGAAATGGCTTTCGCTTTAACCAATCGGAAAGAAGAAAAGCCATTTGAGAGTCGAGTAAGAGTAAATTTTTGATTATATTTTTTTAAATTATTTAGATTAACTACTGAAAGGAAATTGTTGTTTTTTTTTACGAGTAATTAATCCGCATTAAAGTATACCTTCACACGGACAAAAGTAGATTGCGAACCAAATGTTTAGAATATTATTCGTGATATGATTACCAGACTGAGTTAGATATTGCTCAATAGGCAAGATATTTTGTTTTTTGGTCTTGCATAGACACAATATGGTTTCCAGAGCCCTTATTACTTACAGCGTCTCAGGGAAGGAGATAAAAGTGGTAATAATGTGTGGGGGAAAGAAAAAATAAAAAGAAGTGTGCGCATGCGTAATGCAGGTGGGCAAAATAGCTATGACATGACGTAATCACCGCATGTCAAATGATGTCTTTGTTCGTTACCAGCTTTGACATGTTTTGACTCACATTTGTAGTCTCTACCGCTGAAGATGAAAAGGCTGATAAATGTATTAAAATAGTCATTCGCGGGCTTCCTGTGGTGACAAACCACGCTCCCCTCCCCTACACAATTTCCAGTCTTTTTTCGGCCAAAACCAAGATGGCTGACTAGTTAGTGATGTTTTCACTCGATTTACTGTAAATTTGAGCAGTTTTGAGCAAGCAATTCGCCTATTTAGTGAAGAAAATTATATTCCAATTTCCTAATATGGTAAGTACATTCCATATATGGTAAAAGAAACAGCTCGAGCGGAACGACAACTTTTCTATGTGGAAAGTTTGATATGGATAGATCTAGAAAAATAAGGAGCAAAATTAGAAGGACAGAAGGAAAAATAGAGGAAAAGAATAAAGAAAAGCGAAAGAGAGAAAAAAACAATAAGAACAAAAAATGAATAAATAAATGAAGAGATTGATGCTGAATTGCTAGAATGAGGGAGGGATGGATGAATGGATGAATAAAATGGAATGCAATGAATAGATAGATTGCAGTTAAAAAGGGAATGGATGGATCGAGGTTGGATGCATGAATGAATCATAACCTTACATTATGGATTCATACCTTCAAAATACAAAAAAAAAAAAAAAGAAAGAAAAAAAAAAATCCAGCAATTATTCATTATTGATAATGCAATGAAAAAATCCTGCAATGCAGGGAAGAGCTGGCAGGGAAACAAAAACAAAGCAAACCACAACCAAAATGCAAGGCCAAAGAAAAAAAGAACCAAAGATGGATTGTTTCTCAGTTTGATTACGGGCAGTATTTGCAAAACATACATTGACATGATTTTCTCATAGATGACAATCTGTTTGCGGCTGACTGCGGTTTTCTCCCCTGGGGCGATAAAATACTTCACACTTGCTAATAGACCTGGTATTTAGTATATATAAAGACCTTATGCTAAAGCTAGTAAGAAATATTTTAACGTCGAATTTAATCATCTAACATAAAGTCATATAATCATAATCAATAATAATAAAGCTTATAATTAATTTTTCATAATGTTATTTTATCCTTTTTAGTTTATTTCTAAGAGCGCCTAGAGCAGAACTGGATATGCGCTTTCTTTATAAATTATCATTATTATTATCAAGACCAATGTGGCCTCACGAGGAATCAAATGAAACCAGATAAGATTAGATTTTGGGTGAAAAGTTTCAAGCGGTTGCCCTTAGGCCAGTTTAGGACTACACTTAATCATGAAATAAAAATAAATAAATAAATAGTAAAAAGAATTAAACCTCAATTATAAGAATAAAACTGGAAAGCAAGTTACGTTAATAAATAAAATAAATCAAAATATAAATCATTTTTTTATAGCGCATTACGATTATAATATTATTTTAATATATATCAAAATAAATCCTGTTCTCTCTCTCGTTCTTCTTTTTCATCTCCTTTTTCTTTGTCTTTTTCTTCAAATTTTATCTCTAGGAGCAGGGCGGTATAGGAGTTTCTCCAGGTCTTTATTTTTGTTTTTATCAAATGTGTAGTATGTATCCTAGGTTACAGTTGCTTAGCAACGACTACACGTCATTATTAAGTTCTCTGGCAATCCTCAAGCTCTAGCTATCACTTTGTATTCATGGTCAGTGAACCGCAAACTCCTTCAGATATTGGTGTGTGAATTATCCAAAAAACATGTCGTTCGTTTAGAGTAAGTACGTGTGAGCATAGCAACTAATAGCACTTATACGATTATACGCTTATACCGTGGGAAAAAACAAACATGAATCTATACTGCTACTCGCGAGAACAAAAATAACGTTGCGTGTTGGGGCCGTTTTAAGGGTCGCTTTAATACTTATATTGAGGTTTTACACTGTGACGTCACGCTATCGGGAAAAAAAAAATTATTTTCGTTTTATCAGAAAAAAGAGTTTAAAGTGGAATGTCACATAAAGTAATTAGGGAATTTTAGAATTTTGTGTAGATTTTTAATAATCCAGAGAATGTACAAATTGTTTTCCGCGTTTTATCAGAAAATAGAACATAAAGTGAATTTCTCATATAGTTATTAATACAATTGTAAAATATTGTGTAGATTGTCGATAATCCAGAGAATGTTTTTTTTTTTTTTCGTTTTAACAGAAAATAGAATATACAGTGAAATTTCTCATACAGTTATTAAGAAAACTGTAAAATTTTGTGTAGATTGTCGATAATCCAGAGAATGTAATTTAATTTTTTTCATTTTATCAGAAAAAATAATTTACAGTGAAATTTTGCCTGCTAATAAACGTTTCTTCGTAAAATTTCATGTCTTAAAATCATAACTTCAATAGTTTACGTGCGACCCTCAGAAAGCTTTACAGTTTTATTAATATTTATAAACAAAGGATTCTGTATGAAATAGTACTAATTAGCACTATAGCTGTGCACGAGTTTAGTGCGCATTTCTACAACTCCGCTCGTAAAGGTATAATCACTTATTCATACTATTTAAGTATTTTTTTAACTTTATTTATTTATTATATATATATATTTTTTTTATTGTATTTTTTATTTTTTCATTTTTCCTGAGGGGTAAAGAATCCAATATGGCGGCCGGTTCAAAAGATAAACCAGGCCTGGCAGGAAAAGGGTTAAGTAAAACCCTGGGGTCGAGTGGTAATTGCAGTGCATTGTTAGATAGTTTTAAGTGACATATTTCCAAGATAACGTTCATTCCGTGTTTTCTGCATTTAAAACTGAAAAGAAAAATCACGTTGAGATTGTGCTTCATTTTATTACAAATATTGTTCTACCGCCTATTCAAATAAAACTTACTCTCCAAAATCTAAAATAGACACTGATACGCCAATTTAATTTAGAATACTAAGATCTTTGTTAAGATATTGAAGGAATTCCTGGAACTTCATTATACAAAGCAGGAAGTTATAATTATAGCAGATCGCCTCCGCCACACGCGATATCGCAAGAAACATACGATATTTGCTTAACCAATCAAAGCGTACGGGATCTCTTTTTATCCAATCAGAATGCGGGAATAAGCAATGACGCGAACAGCATCGGAATTTTTTTCACGGGATTGTCGCTGCTTACTGTAACTATTTTTGGTCGAGCGAGGACTGCTGAATAGCCTTGCTTATTAGCCTTCCTTGATTAATAATTTATTACGTTTGTCTCAGAATTATTAGCTTTGAGCAAGACCCTCCTTTTGCTCTGGATTTCTAGGTATATTTCGTTCTCTTGAAGAATTTAGCTTCAGAAACGTGGATATAACGATGCTATGTGCTACTGAATGAATCAGGAACACTCACAAGTAAGTGTAAAACGAATATTTATTTGACCAGTGCAATGAAATGTGAACAATTGCAATCTGAAAAAAAGGAAAGAGTTCTATGGAAGAATTATTTAGTTCTTTCGGTTTTAGGATTTTGAAACCGAAATAATCTAGGCGAATTGAACTAGGACAAGACTTAGGGTATTTTCTATGATAGCTTTAGTGATACCAAAAATGAGGTTTCTAGCCAGTACGCTCAATGCCACGTAAATTATACTCGCGATCCTTAATTCGGTGAATCATACCGAGATTCTAGCTAAACATGTCAAGCGTTCAACTTCATCATTAGCTTTACCACACGACCTTTTTTGTGTTAGGAGTAAAAGATCGACTAATCATTCTGAAACATTCTGCAATAAAAATTGCATTTCGGAACTAGAGTTCTCCATAATCTTTGATTTATGACTTATATGTATTTATGTATTTTTCTTATTTTATAATTCTTGTCTCTCAATCTGTAGTTGTTCATAAATTCATTTTTTGATTTACATTTGCAAAATGCCATTTGGAATTGCTACGCTACATGCATTAAAAAACGTAAAATAAATAAACAAATTGATAGGGGGGAAATGTGTGGATTTTTTTCTGCCCCAATATTGAAATTCTACTCTGAGTTAGGTTTAGGCGAAGCGTATTTCAAAACTTATTAATATTGAGAATTGTGCAGCTTCTTCTGGCCTCTATTTTGCTATTCAAATTGTTCAATTGAAAAGCAGAGCCATGAATAAATTTTATAACTTATAATTACTCGAGATAAGAATAAAGTAAATTAGCTGAATAAAAACAAAAGGAGTCTATAGTTATGGAAAGTTGAAAGATTACTGCAATTGGAATTAGTACAATGGAGAGTTAAATATAATTGGAAACAATCCTCAACTGCTGTCAGTTAAGATTTTGCCTAATCAAATAGCACGTGTAAATCAAAAAAATTATTTCCTAGACTCCTGGACTCTCTTGTAGTGAGGACACACGGTGAATCGGGTTTGAGTTGGATGTAATTCATTAGAAAATGCAATACTGCTAATCATCCTTTGAGCCAATCGATTGGAAATAAGATCTATTTTGATATCACTTGCTGTATTTGAACTCAGAAGAAAACTACTATGAAATACATTGTAATAAACAAAAAACAATAAACAAAAAAACAAAAAACTCTTCAATGTAAACATATTGCTAAAAATTTAATTTAATTTATTTTTTATTTTTTATTTTTGAAATATAGCTTTACATTATCACAATTTCCAGTCATCTAATTATAACTAACTCTCTTTTTTTGAAATGCCTTGAGAAAATATTCCGATAACAGACCAAGATTTTTATTTCGTTATAGAGATTAGGAAAATTCTAAATTGTAATCTCAGAAAAGAACGACATAAATTGTTAAGGATCAGTCTTAAGTTTATGATTCAATAAATATTGAATATTCTAATTTCACACTTGAATTGATGGACTAAGCCTATAAGATTATTCTTGAACGAAGTAAATTCATAAAATTCACGTTTCGCATAAAAGTAACCCTGTAATAAAATTAATGACAAAAAACTTTGATATCTAGATTTATAAAACTCATCTTAAAAAGAAGAGAAAACTTCGAAACTCTTAAAAGACCCTATAAAAACAGTTTAAAAACTCCTAAAACTTTTTAAGCATTTAAAACCCTCAAAAACTATTTTCAAAAGCACTTTAAACACTCTTGAACAACGCTTAAAAACTCTTACGAAGCCCTTATACCGAAATCTGTCCGGCCAGTCCAGCGTAGCGACGGTCGTAGCGAGTGTCCCAAAGTTGGCGGACGCAGGTGCGTTTTGGCGGGAAAAGTTCCCGCCAAATCTTTAGGGACCCCGTCAACATATGAATGGAAAGTACTTTTTAGTTGCAAAGGACTTTTATTTCATTTTATTTTTTACTGATAACGACATAGTGCATAAAATGAAATTTTGAGTAATTAGTATAGGAAATCGCTCGATCTTGAGTACAATTTGGAATTTATAGAGTGATGTTTTGCCGAAAGTTTTCAAAATTGGACGAGCCAGAACTTTCAAAACATCACGAGTATCTATAAAGTGAGAGAAGATTGTGCGATTTTTTGTTTATAATACGCTTAACAAAATTGAGCAACTTAATTGGGACCCTACAGAGTACAATTTGAAGTTGATTGCACTCCTATTGTCCAATCAGAGGTTCGAAACATTAAATATATTCTTAAATGAATATTGAATGGGTAGAACTGTGGTGAAATAATGATAGATGTGTTGATCATCACAGTGAATGAGCGATCTAAGCGAACGCTGTAAAGAAAGACTTGAAAAAATGATTTCAAGCTTCAACGGGAATCGAACCCATGACCTCCGCGACTTTCTTTACAACGTTCGCTTAGATCGCTCATTCACTGTGATGATCAACACATCTATCATACAGTATAGCAGCAGTAAGGGGGGCTCGCGAAGCGCCGGCACGACCAAAAAAAAATACAAAGAAATGTATGGGGTGACGAGGCCCTACAGGGGGTCTTGCGCGATCCGTCGGCAGCCGCGCGATAAGTCCTTACTGCTGCTGTGTTGGGAATCGCAAACGGAGGTTAAAATATTTGTCGGATATACGATGCATTAGTAGAGTGTACAGAATCCCATTTTCCCGGCAACCACTTTCGGCTACCTTTTTTTGTGTCCCAAAAGATGCGTATGCGTGTCCCAAAAGATGCGTATGCGTGTCCCCAAAAGATGTGTATGCGTGTCCCAAAAGATGTGCGTGTCCCAAAAGATGTGCAGCCGCGTCCCAAAAAGATGTGCATGCGTGTCCCAAAAGACGTGCATGTGCTAAAAAAGTGTCTCAGAATGTTAACGATAAGGTTAAATCTTTGTAAGTATGTGCTAAAAAAGTGTCT
>NW_022261469.1:81745-93202 GCF_009602425.1 Actinia tenebrosa | reverse complement strand
CTTCCATGGTAGAGGCAATAATATAATCCCCCTTTCAGCATCCAGCAATAGTTCTCAACCTCTTCTCAATATGTGATTACCCCCCCCCCCTAACCATTTTATCAACATAACGTAACCCTCCTACAATTTTACCGACCCCCCCTCCCCCAGATGTGTTAATAAATCAAAGCCCCCCTAGAATTTTGTGACAAAATAAAATGGTCGAGTAATTAAATATACTATACTACTTCGTAGCATTGAATAGAGGTTTTGCATCATCATGTGACGGCAGCCATCATGGTTAAATGGCAGGAACAATAAGGTCGTTTTACRTAAAGAATTCAATTCCAGAAAGCAAATGGTTTTCGATCATCGTTCTGCCATCTAACCACAGGCAGCCCAAGATGTATTATGGGCGTTGGCATGTAATGGTGCAAAACCTCTACACGTAGATTTATAYCTTTCTTTTTCGTGATCTCCCTCAAGAAAAAATAGGTTTGTCATCACCGCCGGACAAACTGACTACGGGCGAATGTTTTTAGGTCGAAAAAAATACATTACTCTTAAAGCTCGATTTTAAGCAAGTCAGATTCCATTAGGTCTTTAATGGTGGAGACGAAATGTTTAGTATTACAGGTTCGCGTCATCATGTTAATCGTATTTTAATGCATCTTTCATAAACATGCGAACTCTGTGTTTGGTTTTTCACTACCACCAGTCAAAATAYGAAAGATACCGACTGATTAGATTGATTGACGGCAGCGAAAAGTCAAATTTCTGCGCGCAACTCGCAAACACCGAGTTCGCATTTTTATGAACATTGCAGTAAAGTCACCGGCAAATATAATGTACTTCCAAATAAGCAATAGACCTATTGCATGTGACATCAAAGCAGTTCRATATTGGAGGACGAAACAAAATAGTTCCAATCTCCTRAGAATTGGAAACCTATCGTTATGYCCTCCAAATTGAACTGCATTCCAACGTTCTGTAAGGGGTCAACATAGATCGATAGAAGAGTCTGTAGACAAGATGTAAAGCGGTATTTTTTAAACTTAAAAAACTGTCACATCAGGGGCGGCGGAAGCGGGGGGGCCGAGGGGGCACTGGCCCCCCCCACTAGATTTTTTTGGGGGGCCTGGCCCCCCCAGAATATAATGCCTCACACAAAAAAAACGCATAAGATTTGGTTATGATTACCATTATTTATTATTTTGATATTACATAATTTTCTGTATCTAAAAAAGATACGATATATCCAGCGACGACTTGCATCATTTTTGTGTCTCTCAGCACAATTGCAAGTGGTTTAATGCGCGCAAAATGTTACTGATTGAAATATCACACATACACGTTTGTAATCAAGCTAAACAGGGAGGGGGGGTCATTTCAAGGTACCGTGAAATATTGGAGTGCCCCCCCCCAAATTTTTCAACTTCCGCCGCCCCTGCACATAAGAATTAAATCTCCTTTTTCAGTTAATCAAAGTCCAGGATTGATGGAAAATGAAGTTGATTTTTGCCGTATTGGATGGGAAAGTTCCGGCTGATCTGAAATAGTGACGTAGAAATGACGTCACTTCAAACACTGAGGTGTCTTGAAACCTGTGAAAAATTGACTAGCGAAAAATTAAAGCCTTTCCACCATTGTAATAGAAATGTAAAACTCATTAGTTATTGTGTTACTGTTGTCAACCTCTTATTAGTAAGGTRTTTTTTATTTGGTGGCCAGAAAATCAATAATTCAAAGGCGAAAAGCGACACCTCAGTTTTCATATTTTCTTGATTCTGATTGGCTTACAGTTTTTCTCAGATCAGTTGGTTTTGGCGAGAGATGGTGCATTAGGCAGCGTCAATCATCCCGTATTAGTTTTGTCTAAAACTGCCATCGATTATGTCGAGAAATAATCGTGACCTTTAAATGTTATTGCGTGATTTTGCTTCCGTTTGCAATTTAACATGGCSCTAAAAAACATGACATAATTAGGACAACTGATTATATAAATTATATTATCGTATATGACGAAGCTAATAAATTAAAAAATTAAGTTAAATATAGCCATTAATGGACAACTTCGACGATACGGGGGCCATCTTGAATCACAAGGCATTATGGGTCGTCCAGGAGGCAAATATGCAAAGCTTTGTTACATTTACAGTTCACAACAAGACAGTTTGACAAAAGATGAATTAAAATATGTGAACGGTTCTAAAGCAGAGGAAATTTCTCAAATATCGTGGGGTGGTCATCATTTCAACATCTTTGTTTCAATAGGCCTCTTCGGCTCTGACGTAATGTTTTCCCATTTCAGACCACATGTCATTCCCTAGAGTATCATTTCTTTGTTTAAGGTTTGCGCTCGGTTGCACATGAGAAGACACTTGAATATGGATACAACTCAAACAAGGAATATTATTCTCAAGGGAATGACACGTGGTCTGAAATGGGAAACATTAGCCCAAGCCGAAGAGGTCTATTGTTTACCGCTTATCATATTAGTTTTGCCTAACATTGCTACAAAATATGGCAATTAGTCGTGTGAGCTACTGTACATGTAATGTGTGTGGCACATTAGCTTGAAGAGGCCGCCTGAGGTTTGAAATATAAGCCGCAAATATCTCTTATCCTAGTTTTAGTGTTTCTTTGTTTCACAATATCTTTTTAAAGACATATGTATCCGCCAGACAATCCAAAAGCACGAGGCGATAAAACTCCATCCGGTCAGTCTTGGTCTTGCTTGGATTTAATTTCCAATCAATCAGTCGAGTAATTTTTTATAGCATTACTTTATCTTTGCTAACAAGAAGCCCTTCATCTGTTCGTTCAACTCGAACACGTGCCCAACAAATCAACCACTAATTAACCAATCAGTGACAGATGACCGACCACCGGAAAAACAACAAAAAATGGTCCAATCAGAGTTAAGATGAGTGTTACGTCATAGCGACAGCTTGATGCACTGTCTTTTTGTTAAGATTTAGATTTGTTCTGCTTAATTTGGAGTGTTTGTTCTGAAAAGCGATATGTCGGGCTTTTTCGTAAAAGAACTTTCAATTCAAAAGTCTAGTTCTGTCAAGAAACGATCTACTCGAAAATGCTACGAGTTTGTGATCGGAAAAAGGCCTTCACGACGAGGAGTGAGTATTTTTACGCTTTAGTTTTCTCGTTATACAAGGGGTTTTCATTGTTTATGGRCCTGAATCCAAATACAGGATTGTCAAGCTGAACCTATGTAAACACGAGTGTAAATCTCCACTTAAAGAAAGAAAAAATCACTTAAATATATTCAATTATTTKAAAAGTAATTTTCGACTTTTTCTCTATCAGGGTTGAGTTTTTTGTTCATTTAAAATCGTTTGTCTGAGGAATTACGAGAAAAAGACGGAGAAAYGAATATTGATAATATTTAAAGTGTGACAATACAGACTGAACGAGTAATAGTAATTCAAACAAATGTTTACAGACAAAATARCCCACGGATAGATATATAGATTAGCTTTCGTTCAATTGTTTTAAACAAAATCACGGAGAACATATTATCGAAATTATAGTCCCAAACAAGTGGAAAATATAACCATGTATTTGAAGAATTTAAAACAATTGAAGGGTTTATTAAGGAAAGTTAACGTAAAAAATAAAAAGTTTAAAAGCAGTTATCAGATTTTGGGAAATGAATTATTTGAATATACCATTGAAATCGCCAAAATAAAACCATGTATTCAGTTGAAGGATTTAAAACAAAAAAAGGGTTCATTATTAAGAAAAGTTAACGATGAAAATGTTAAAAGCAGTTATGGGAAACGATTTATTTGAATGTGTTTTGAATATAATGATTGAAATCGCCAGAAAAGAATTGCAAGCTTTTTTCGAGGGAGTCAAATTTATCCCAGACTCAAACCGAATCACCAAAGCAACATTGGTCTTAAAAGTAAACAACCTTTAATTTAGCTACCGTTAATATTTTTCCATATTGTCGAAGAATATATACTATTAGTATAGGAAATCTCACGATCTCGAGTACAATTCGGAATTTATAGGTACGAATGATGTTTGGAAAATTTCCCAAATTAATTGGACAAGCCTCTAGGCGAGTTCAATTTGAGAACTTTCAAAACATCACGAGTATCTATTAAAATTCCTAATTATATGAGAAGATTGTGCGATTTTTTCAGTTATAATAAAAACAAAATTGAGCAACTTAATTGGGACTCTAAAGCCCCGTTTACACTAGCGATTTTTGCAGCGACTCTTGCTGCGATTTGTTTGCGATTTTGTCCATAATAAATAATGGTAAAGAATTTACTTGTAAAGTTTTTTTCAGGATACCAAGATTTTCCTAGACGAATGTCTCTTTTGAAGGATGAGACAAAAGATTTCATATTTCCGAAAATTGCCACAAGAATCGCAGCAAAAATCGCCGCAAAAATCGCCAGTGTAAAAAGGTCTTAAAGAGTACAATTTGGAATTTGATCTTCTCTTGTCTAATCAGAATCGAGTAATTTTGTTGAGTGTATTGAAAACAAAAAATACTAAGGTCGTATATTTAAATGATGGAGGAAAAAATGAACTAAGTTTTATTTCCTGGGTATTCTTAAACTCCATTCGCTTAAATTTTTTGGCATTTTTAATTTCCTTGTATTCCCTAATCTTCTTAAAACAATGTTTAAAAAATATGAATAATAGAAATCGAAATTACCCTCCTCCGCAGGCATCTCCTTGGCTCTTTTTTTGCTCCTTGGGCTTCCTGTCGCGAAAAGCCTCCTCTCTCGTTCCTAGTTCTTCTCTGCCATAAAATTCAACACAGGGATCCCAACAGAGAACATAGATCCTCAAAAGAGAATATATGGGGTAGCCTGCAGAGGAGGCTAAATAGAAAAGCTTTATTTTATTATTATTAACTTATTATTATCTTTGAGTGCATGGAAGCATAAAGTATCGGCCGAAAAGCTTACTTTACCTAAAGAGACTTTGCACCATCACGTGATGGCAGCAATGACAGGAGGCAGGAACAATAGACCCGTTTCGAATTCCAAATTACCGCTGTGTTTCTTGATTACAGACTCATTTGCACAGGGTTAGCCTCGAGTTTGTGCAGAATATTCACGTGTTCCAGTCAAGGTCCGTCGAGTTTCAAAGTGTTTGTAATGTTGAAGTTGTGCATTCTTTACTTGACCGTTGGTATTTGTGAGTATTTAAACACTGATACGAGGCTAACCCTGTGCAAATGAGTCTGTAATCAAGGAAAACAGCGGTAATTTGGAATTCGAAACTGGTCTATTGAATCTGGTCTAATCCGATTTACATGAGAATGAATTCAGTTTCCCAGGGGAGAACGACTCTATTGTTATGCCTACTGTCATGGCTGCCATCACGTGATGAAGCAAAACCTCTATAGACCTTTCTCGAGTTCCAAAATACTCTTGTTTCTTGATTACAGACTCATTTACTAAGGCTTAGCCTCGAATCATTGTCTACATATTCACAAATACCAACATAAAGTAAAAAATGCACAACTTCAAAATTACAAATGCTTCGAAATCCCACGGAACTTCACTGGAACACTTGAATATTTGCACAAAGTCGAGGGTAACTCTGAGCAACAAAGAACTCGAAACTGGAGTATTTTTTCTTATGACGTTTTTCATTGTAAAGCTTCTTATTAAATTTTCTTTTACCTAATTTGCATGCATTTAAAATTTCCATGTTTAACAGCCGCGCTACTCTACAATATAACGCTTAACAATTTTTCTCTCACAATGGTCTATTTGAGCTACAACTTTTTCGCCAAATGCATCTCGCAAAAAAGGTCCCGCGAAAAACCTTCCTCCAAACATTTCCTGCAATGCACTAGCGTGTTTAACATCTTCGTAGCTAACTTACTTTTTTCCTTAAAATCTCCCACCTGAGCTCATTAATATCTTTAAATTTTCCCGCGCAAGAATGTCAACCAATGCAAATGCATCTCGATTTTTTCCCGCCCAAACTTTTCCCGCCCAAAAGTTTCCCGCCAATGCACCCGCGTGCTTCTCACGTGTTCCTATTGCCCCAGGGTAGTCGTCGAGCCATGGACAGGAACGAAGATGCAGCTGTTGCGGTATCTCTCTCTTTTTCCTTTATCTTTTGTTTGTTTGTGTTTTAGTTGATCCAGTCGTGAAATCATCGCTAATGTTAACCTCACCTTTCCTTCACGTCCTTACTTAACCACGTTAACGTTAACAATACTAACACACGTAATAGGCCCTTTGCACCTGTCGGTCACCTGACCATATCCCCCTAAAAACGAACAGTTATATCAAAACGAAAACCAAAGTAGTGAAGTAAAGTTTCAGTTCATTACAGTGTGACAAAGGAGTATTATCAAGGGCTGATCTTTTGTCACTCAATTCACTCGCTTCGACGCTGTCTGCCTTATTCATACATTCGTGTGCACATCACATCACAGCATGTGTTTCTACTGCAAAAGACATTTTTAAAATATTTTTTCCCACGTCTTTGGTCCATTCTTAGCCCATTTATAGTACTTTTACGGTGTCAATCCACTCATATTCGCTGTCAATCACCATTCTTGGGGTGCATGTTACGTCATAGCCGCCATGTTGGTTGACGATAACAAAGCATTACTCATTAGCTTCTCTCGTTAGATCAACCAACATGGCGGCCGTTTCATTGGTATCCCCTTATTCTTGGGGTGCATGTTATGTTATAGCCGCCATCTTGGTTGACGATAACAAAGCATTACTCATTAGCTTCTCTCGTTAGATCAACCAACATGGCGGCCGTTTCATTGGTATCCCCTTATTCTTGGGGTGCATGTTATGTCATAGCCGCCATGTTGGTTGACGATAACAAAGCATTCCGCATTACCTTCTCTTGTTAGATCAACCAAGATGGCGGTTGTTTGATTGGTATCTTCCTAATCTTGGGGTGCATGTTACGTCATAGCAGCCATGTTGGTTGATGATATCAAAGCATTCCCCATTAAGCTTCTCTTTGTTGGCTCAAACAACATGGCGGCTGTTTTATTGTTATTTATATCTCAGGGGAATTTTCGGTCACGTGGTTGCACTCCAAGAATTAATCAAAAGGATTACGTCAAATTACACCTCGATTCATTGCTAGTCTATTCACCGACACTTCTTGGGCTACAATTCACTCCAAATTATTTATAACTTACAGAGGAAAAAATAAATAAATGTAACTATTTCAAAAAGTTTGATTTTTAAAACAAGAGGTTCACAAATCGTAGTACTTAAGGTCTTACTGCGCATGTACTGTGTCTTTACAGATCGGTGATGGGGAGAAGCTGATAAACGTCGTCCTTCTCAATGGTGAGAGACTCAACGTCAGGGTCCCGGTAGGTATAGGTTGCTCTTTAATAATAGCTCTTTTTTAATGGCTTGTAGAATCCTGGAGGTTGTTTTGATCTCTTGTTTTCTGGTTTGATGTCGTGAAAATAGTCAAATACAATAGTTTGAGGACTTATTTTGATATGTTTTGACTCAGCATCCGCTAGTTGCCCCCCAGTCAACTGCTTGTTTGCCCCCAATCAACTCCAAAAAGTCACGTGATTGATAGCAAGCAATTCATCATTCATGTCATAAATACCTTCCAATGGACCAAATCATACTCTAGGGAATAACACGTGGTCTGAAATGGGTAAACAGTGGATTAGGTCTGCTTCTGGGCTGCTACATCAGGAACAAAGAATAGCTAACCCACAGATTGCATAGAGTCCCCCCAAAAAAAAACAAACGAGCGAAACGACCAAAATATTTATTTTGTTATGTTATATATTTTTCCATTTTACTAAAACAGTCTTCTTTTCAGTCGAGTTCGACGGGGCAAGACCTGTACAACACCATCACCGATCATCTTGGACTTACGGAAACCATCTTCTTTGGGCTTATGATTATCAAAGGTAGGAGCAGCCTCAAGAAACAAAAAATATCCAAAGGACACTTGTTTTTACTCAAATTAACGTTCTTTTAGTAGTCTCGGTCGGTGTGCCCGCACAGTAATTATTTTTGTGCAGACTTTTTTTTTATAAACCTCTCCCAAAAATGGCTTCCAGTCGAGGTTGGACGTGATGAAATAATACGACAGTAAATGCGTGAAGACATCAAGCCAACAAATTCCAAGTTGAACCTGGACTCGTGGAAACCATTGTTTCCTGGTCACTGAAGTGAATTGAACACATCAAGTCTAACCTCAACTTGAAACCCGATTGTTTCCTGGTCACTGAAGTGAATGCAGGAAAGGTCATTTGCTGCAAGCAGAAATGTGCGCCTTCCTATTCTTTTGTTTTGAAAGCCCCAGTGACTGTGCGAGCCAAGCTAATGTGAATTTAAACCATATACCCACGATTGTCTTGATTAACAAGATTTTTATCATCTTTATTCATAGATGGCGAACATGAGTTTCTTGATCTCAACGACAAGTTATCCAAGCTAGCAAAATATGCGCCACACTTGTGGAAGGACGATGTATGTCTTTATTTGTTTTATCAAACATAATTGGACCACATTTAGTGGTACGATAAGGTTGCAAATATGTTGGAGAACTATTGGCTATTTTTCACACCATCAGTCATCAATCATTTGCATGCACCTATTTCAAAGAATGTTGTTATCGCCAAGGCGATAGGCAATATTAGGCGATGGGCTAAAAGCGATAGGAAATAGGTCATTCCAAGATCCAACAATAACTGGAATGACTTGTGTTTTTGCTTCCTATATTCGCCAAGAACATGGACCTTAGTGTTGAGACTGATTCATTGTTGTTGGTAGTCGACGAAGCCATAGTTTGGTCTTGCAATGACCTATCGCCTTTGCGATGACAACGTTTTTTGAAATAGGCGTATCATTTCATTGTCCATTCTCGTTCCAAAAGCCTTCTCAGCTTTCTAACGAAAAATCAAACCTCTGGTAATACACACACTATTGTTTTTGTATTCCAGGTATCATGCAATTCGTCATTGGTCTTCACGATATTCTTTCGAGTCAAGTACTACGTTGAAAACATCTGCCTTTTACAGTAAGAAACAGTAGTTCAACAGTAGTAACTTCAATAGGAAACAATCTAATACCCCATTCACACCTAAACGTGTTTAGTTAAACTGTGTTTTCATTAGGAAAAAAAAATTGAGAAACTAGAAACCTACAATATAATGAAACTTTCTAAAATATTATCAGAGCAAGACAAAGGATAGTTTACATGCATTATTTCACCAAAGATTGTGCAGTGTTCGTAGATAGTTTTTCAAACCTGTTTAGTTAAACTTTAAAACATGTTTAAGCCTTGGTGTGAATTGGGTATAAGCCAGCATGCGCATATTCCAAAGTTTTGCAAATCGTTTGGAGAAGAGTTTTTAGAAGTGCATTGATCTGGTAAAATGCAGGATCACAATGACATTTAAAGTTCACAGTATGATTTATTTTACTACCCTGGGATGGAGGCTTTGCAGCATCACGTGATGCATGGCAGCCATGACATGAGGCATAACGGCTTAATTTTTTTCCCTGGGAAAGTGAAGCCAATCATGTTCTGTGGCCATCTTGGAGCCCCAATTTAATTGTGCTCCCCCTGGTATCTCGTATGTATGTCTCCTGTACATAGCGTTCAAATTTGGGGGGGGGGGGGGGGGGTTTTGTATTTTTTATTTATATTGTACTTTTTCAATAGACAAGAAGGTATCCGGCATTTATACTACCTCCGGTTACGGAAAGATGTCCTTGAGGGACATTTAATTTGCTCCCCTGGTATCTTGTATGTCTTCTATCCCAAGATCTAAAATTGTTTTTGGTATTTATTATTCACATTGGTGTACTTTCTCAATAGACAACAGGGTACCCGGCATTTATACTACCTCCAGTTACGGAAAGATGTCCTGGAGGGTGGGATATTTATACATGAAGAGACGGCGATGTTACTTGCCTCATATGCGCTTCAGGCTGAAGTAGGCGACTATAATCAGTCAGTACATGGCAATGATTACTTTGTCCCTGAGCATTATCTTCCACAACGGGTAAGAAAAAAGAGTTTAGCATCCATTAGACCATGTTTCGAATGGACTACTTCGACAATACGACGGCCATCTTGGTTCGCGAAGGCATTATGGGGCGTCCAGGGGGACAAATAAAGATTTCTTGTAATAATGACGTCGATATTAACAGCTCACCACATGACAATACAACAAAAAATGAATTGATACTGCACATCGATTTGCTCTACCAATAAAAGAAAGACAAAAACACACGAAACTGTATATATTTCACCCCCCCCCCCCCCCCCCCGGATGATAGCGCCGCTAGACCATCGAAGTAGTCCATTCGTGCAATACCATGTCACGTGAGTAAACACTCCATACCCAATTTTGCATCTTATTTATAATTGGGATGCTTTCCTTTCAGGCCATAGCTAAATTAACCGCCTCTTACATCCGCAACACGCTGCCTCAACTACATAAAGCGCATTCTGGGATCAGCGACGCACAAGCGGAAATCGAATATTTAAAGGTACGATCAAAATATTTATATTAATTTATATTAATTGTTTATCTATTGATGGGCTGCAGGCATTCCACAAAAAAAAGAGCCAAAAGACAAAAACATGGCGGCCATTGTGGTGCCGTTAACAATGGATGCTAATGAGAAATCTTTTGTCAAATGACACTAACATTGTCGCTATGGCGTAATAAATAATTGTATTAATTTGTATTAATTTTTAATCTATTGATGGGTTGCAAGCATTCCAAAATGAGTCGAAAGACAAAAACATGGCGGCCATCGTGGTGCCGTTACTGAATGGATTCTAATGAGAAATATTTTGTTAAATGACACCCACATGGCCGAGATGACGTAACGTGGAAACGAAGAATTCATCTACGTTGCATTTATCAATGATTAGAGCACACTATGTAAACAACGATTTCAATATTTTAATTATTTGTTGATCAGGAGGCTCAGAAGCTTCAAGAATATGGCATCATCTTTAACAAGGTTTCGAAGGTAAGGAAAGAAATTGGGTGATATTTGGTGAAACGACGTACGAAACCCGTGCACAGAAGTATGCGAATACATTAAATGTGGTCTTCCTTCTGCGCGTTGCGCTGTAATTATGAGAACGTGTCGTTGTCTTGAGAAGAAGAATCTTTGTTTGAGTTGTATCCGTATTCAGATGTCATGTTCAACCGTTAAACAAAGAAATAATACTCAAGGGAATGACATGGGATATCATTACGCCCAAGCTTAAGAAGTCTATAATATCACCTCACAAAACTGCACAGCAGATAATGGTCTGATAAGATATTAATAGTATCATATTAGGTATATTATATTTGTTCTGTATTTTATAGTTCAAGAAGGATAAGAGAAGCAGCTACAGTTTGGGAATCAGCGTTCGAGGGTTAATCGTTTTCGAGGTAAAGTTGGGCTTCCTTTGTTTTATATAACTTCTTGTGTGTGTGTGTTGGGGTGGGGG
>NW_022261469.1:47960-75282 GCF_009602425.1 Actinia tenebrosa | reverse complement strand
TTATTTAATTCTCTCTTCTCTTCTCTTTTGTTGCGTTCTTTTCTTTCTCTTTTGTTGCGTTTTCTCTTCTGTTCTCTGAAATACGAAAACACTACACCCAAGCTAAAAGTGTCTATTTTTAGCAGTTTGATAACTTCAACACAGGGATCCCACACATTGAAATAGAGTATACAAAAGAATAAAATTGTGCTTTTATCTCTTACTACGTATATTTATCTTTTTTTTTAGGTCAGCGTATATCCCGTCCAACTACAAAAAATCAATGGTGGCTTGGGCCTCAATATTATCGTAAGTAGATGGTGTTTTTCTTTTCTTCGGGATTTGGAAAAAAATTAAAGACTTTAAAAAATAAAAGTCTTAAAATAGCTAGTAGCCTATCTTAGTTGATATTTAAATGTAAAAGGCAGTTTTTAAAAAAAGTTTTAGATTGAGAAAAAAAACTAGGGGGCAACCGGGTTTGAACCGGTGACCTCTCGATCTGCAGTCGAATGCTCTACCACTGAGCTATACCCCCTAAACATGTAAATTAAGGGCTAATTAACTCAATATAAGCACAAGGCAATCAATCAACGTAGTCAAAATCGTTTATTTTCTGTTTTTTTTTTTTTTGTTTAATATAAAATAATACTCAAATCGTATTACTTTTAAAAGTATCTTTAATATTTAGAGTAAGTTTTAATTTATACAATTCACAAGCTACCAAACAGTATTAAAATGTTACGTGTTTGAGTAGTAAAATAATAATTTGAATGTTTCAAATCAGTGCCTTCGAGGACAATATCCTACCTAAAGTGATTTACTCCATAATCATAACAGTTCAAATACTTAAAACTGATGCTTTTTGCTTATTTTTTCCCCTTGCATTTCATCTAGATTGTCTCAGTTTATTTTTCGGATCTGTTTATTTTATTTTTCTAGGCTGACCCGGGCGATCGAAACACCACGATAGTCAAGTTTCTTCAACTATTTTTTTCTTCAAATATTCCTGCTTAGTTAATAATGATGCTATAATCTGAGGACTGAAATTTGAAATCATTTACGTTTTACTTTGGATTCAAGTTAGCCAGAAATTCGACTTTTGAGGACAAAAATCAGGAATGGAATGCGGAATGCGGATTTTAAAAATAACAAGACAAAAATCTAAATAAAGAAAAAAGTAATAATTGTTTTCGGAAATGGATGCATCAACTCTAGATAGATATGTTTTCGCAAAATTTTTAGAAAAATTTAAACAAAAGCGTTATGTTACAAAGGGCGCCATTACTGATTTAAATAGTTTTACAACACTACCCGTAACGGCGCGTATTGAGAATGTATGCAAGATTTGTAATAGCCCGCCATAGGTAATCGGCGAATTTATTTTTTATATATTTCTGTTAATCAAGTTAGTGATAATATATAATAAAGTATGTATATTTTATTTCAAACAGGGAGGAATCGAATTAGGAGGAATATACGTCAAAACCATGGCGCCTGATGGCTCAGCTGCCCTCAGTGGAAAAATAAGCATTGGTAAGCATCTATTTTTAGTAACAAGTGAATACCATAACCCATTTGGTGGCGTGCTCTTCCTTTTGATGAGAATTTAGCGACAAAAGACCTGCATGCCATGTCGTTTCAAAACAAAGATTCAAAACTAAATATTTTGTTAAAGTCAACCAACATGGCGGCTATGACGTCACATGCATCCCAGGAATTGCACAATAACGCATAACGTCAACTACACAACAACTCTATAAGCTGAATTCATGAAACTCAGTGTATTATCGGCATAAAACTTTTTGAAACAGGCGTGATTACTAAATGGCCGTATGTTATTTTTATCTAAAGGTGACAGGATACTGGAAATCAATGGCAATAGTCTGGAAGGCATTTCGAGACAAGACGTAAGTAGGTCTAATTTCTTTCGCCATTTTGAACAAGAGTTGCGGCTTGTACATTTTCCAAAGAAATTGTTTGAGAAGGATATATTTAGCTTGAGGGTAATCGTATTTTAGACCGCGTATCATTCTTTTGAGATTCTTTTATTTTATTTTTACTCTTTTGAGTTTCATCGAACTATTAGATTAAGGTTTGATGAAAAAAAGATCACGGGGGGCAGGGGGGACACTTATCTTCCACTGTTATATTATTTACTGCACTACATAATATGAGTGAGCTTGAACCAGCATCAGATACCGCGCACTACAATGCGCGCGCTATGCCTTAGACCTAACGGTTCCAGTTGCTTGGCGTAATATGTTTGATATATATGGAAGATAAGTCCCCCTCCCCCCCTGTGAAAAGATGTTTGCTTCGAAGCGAAACAACAGGGCACCACTTTCGCTATCTTAGAATAACAGTCTATGGGATAACATTTCACTTAAGTTGAATAGAACAATTCGTTTGAGGAAAATTCCTAAGGCTCATGTCAAACGTCAAACTTCACATAAGCTGAATATAATAACATCAGAGAAGACCGCCTTGTTGTCTGTTGTTTCAGTTAGGTTCGCCTCATTTGAAGTTTTACCTGTTTGACCTGAGCCTAAACTTTTTTGTCAAGATGAAAAAGGTACAGCTATCTGGTAGATGTCAGTGCGATTCGTTATGATCGAGGTTGATTACTTATCATCTTTCAGGCTGTCAACCTACTACGAACAGCACCTCAGACGTGCACACTACTAATCGAGAGCTGTGTAGCCGCCCCAGCGACACCGAATGGCAAACCAGCAGTTCCTGGGAACTACTCGACCACAGCCTTCCATCAACCGAACAGATCCCAACCCTACGCAGGTGAAGAGTATCAGTACCAGGACCCTTACGGATCGCCTCAGCACCAGGCCTACGCGTCATCATACGAGCAGATGGGGCCTATTGACCAGTATAGTGAAGACGCATCAGTAGTGAGTATTCTTGCTAAAAACGTGTTGTATTTCTTTGGTTGGGAGGCTAGGACAGTGTTCCATGCCTACTCGACGCCTTACGGACGCGGTCCTGGTACTGTCTCTATGCCTGGGTTCCAGTCTAGGAACCAATCTAGAAACCAAGTTTCTTCTTATTCTTCTTATAATGAATGTGATTCTGATTATAATTATGGGTATGGGTATGAGAATCAGACTAGGTACCAGTCTATCCCTCCAGAAAATAATCAAAGTTATACTTGGAGGTCTGACAGCCAAAATAGGTTCCGTACTATATCGATGGGAAGTGGACGTGACTCTGTATACTCGGAGTCTGGGTACCAGAGTCAGGTCCAGATCCCTTCGTCCAATCAGAATTCTCCACTAGTACCAGATATTAATGAAACTATAGACAATAGAAGCAGGAAGGGTAACCTTTTAGAGCTGAAGTTATACAAGTACGAGGAAAAAAGAGAAAGTGTAGACTCAAGCTTCTTTAGTAGTGCGACTAGGGAGAATAGCTTTGATGATTTTCCGTCGTACGGGAGCGAGTCACGCGTCGAAGAAGAGTACAACCCACTTGGCAGAAGAGATTATCCAATCAAAAACGAGCCACAGACTTTAGTAGATAACAATGAGAATGAACTAAGTCATCTGTATTCAAAGGATGAACCTGGTTTTGTTGGGAAATTTTTCTCGTATTTGGGATTCGAGTCGCAAGGAGAGAACATTCCGGACCAGAATTATCCAGACATCGATAAAGACGCTAAAAGAAAGAGGTCTCCTCAAGATGGAAACAAGTATGAGGAGAACAGAAGGGAGAGCAGGAGGGAGAGCAGGAGGGAGAGCAAGAGGGAGACCAGGAAAGAAAGCAATAGTGGAAGGCCTGTGGAAATGAAGGTTTTCAAGCGTATGGAAAGTGAAGATATCGAGAATTTTCACACTGGGCCATGCAGTGGAAAAAACTACGAAGGAGACGATCAACTTCGTTACCAATACAGCAAGACGCTTCAGGCTTCGGGAATGCTCTACCAAGATGATGTAGATTATGGTTACTATGGAGATCAGCAGCAGCAGACAAAGCAAGGATTGTATCGACAAGATAAAAATAAAGCAAACAAAACTTTTGATGATGACTTTTCGATCTACGATGATGAAAATGTGGGTCTCTTTGGTGAAGTCATAGAATATCCACCAGAAGACAAAAAGACAAAGTTGTCTAAGACCAGGAAATTTTCTTGGTTCAGCAGTAAGGACTCTGAGTCTGAACACGAGCGAAAAGTTTCAGTCGATGAGAATAGATCCAGTGGTTATCGTTTTGGTGGGCTTTTCTCATCAGACAAGCGTAAGAATTCCGATGCCCCTACGCAAACGGCAGTGAACGCGAGCGAAGACCAACTTGCGAGAGAAGCTGCTACCAGAGTTTCGGTTGATAACAAAAAAACTGATGGCACGGCGTCAGAAACGTCTGACTTGAAGCCTATTCTGGAAAAACAAGACAAGGGGATAACTAAAGTGACAGTTGCTAAGGAAACGGATATACAAGACCAGGCTCCCGCTGCAAAGAGAAGCTACTTCTCTTGGTTTTCTGATAAAGATGCAGACATTGCAAAAGAACAAGTGGGCAAACCTGAAGAGGCTAGTACAGGGAGGTTTTTCGGTGGATTCTTTTCTTCTCAGGCGACCGAAAAAGCTAATGTTGAACCAACGCTGGACACAGAAATGGCAAAGATTTCAAGAGAACATGGGATTAGTGATCAGAGGGATACTATTGGGGCATCTAACACGGGAACAGTGTCAGGCCATACAGGAATACCAGGTCTCACGCGCTCTTTTGTGGAGGAATTTGAAAGACCAAAAACACCTCCTCTTGAGAAGCTCGAAGAAGTTGAAGAAAAAGGGTGGAGAGGAACGAAGGAAAATATAAATGAGGATATCAGAGCTGAAGAAACGGTTAGTAAGAACATGCCAATTGAGGATGAATTAGATGTACAGCAAATAGAAGATTCTTTGGAAACAGTTGACAACAATTCATTCCCATCCAAAGAGAATGTTGAACCAGATAATGTCACGCAAATGAAAAGCCAGTTGCCTGCGAAGAAATATGATGAAAGTCAAGACAGCAAAGCAGCCACAAGCATAGAAAGTAAAAGCGGGTATTTCTCTTGGTTCACGTCATCCAACAAAGACAACAACGCCAACCAAAAAACTTCAGGTGAAGAAGAAAGAAGAGGGAGCATGTTTGGTGGCTTTTTCTCTACATCTCCGCAACCTACCAATCAAGATGAAGGCGATACGTCAAGAAAAGACAGCGGTGCATCTTATAAAAATGTTGCAGGAGAAGGTGACAAAAGGGGAAGTCTGTTCGGAGGATTTTTCTCTTCAGCTTCGCAACAACCTAAAAGAAATGTCTCTGATTCTGACCTAAAAAAGCAGCAGGAGCAAAAATTCTCTGGAGACTCATCAACCAAGGAGAAGACTTGTCATGAAACTTCAACCGTAGACAAATCTAAAGATGTTTCCAAAGACAAGAGACAAGCAGAAAAAGAGATAAAGGAGAGCGCCGAACAAAAGAAGGAAGAACAAGGAGTATTCTCTCGAATGTTTAAAGGCGTTTTTGGGAAATCTGAACCAGATACAACGTTTGATCAAGCAAAGAAGCTTGAAGACGAAAGGCAGAGAGAAGCTATTATAAAAGAAGCCCGTAGAAAGGAGAGAATTTCACAGTATGTAAAGGAATTTTCCATGAAAGAAGAAGATAAAGAACTTGAAATAATTAAGAAACATGWCACGCTAGAACCGGAGGAAAAGAGCGAAGATAAAGATCCGGACAAAGTTTCTATCAAGGAAGAACAAAGAATGAAAAGGATTTCTAAATTTGTTAAAGAGTTTTCTATGAAAGAAGATGAAAAACAATCTGATATTGCAAAAGACAATCCCGTAGTCCAGCAAGAGGATGAAGAATATGTTGTTCAAGATGAAGCCCTTGTCAAAGAATTTCAAAGAAAGCAAAGAATTTCCAAGTTTGTCAAGGCTTTTTCCTCCAAAGAGGAAGACGTTAAGCAAAAAGATGAAATAAGCAAAGACGTTGAGTTGCTAGAAAGAGAGATAGTAATAGAAGATGCGACTCCGGATGAGGCGTCTGTAAAAGAGGCCGAGAGGAAGGAAAGAATCTCAAAGTTTATCAGGGATTTTTCAATGAAGGAAGAAGAAGAGACAAGACAAGTACGCGAAAAGAGAGTTTCAAGTAAGGGAAATATAGATGAGATTTCTGAAGAAAATAAAGACGAACTAAAGAGGGAAGAGAGTATTAGAGAAGCTAGAAGAAAGGAAAGAATTTCGCAGTTCATCGACGAATTCTCCATGGCTGAAAAACCCTTCGAAGCAATGGCTCCAGAAACGAAAGTCAAGCCAGCTATGAGAGAAACAGAATTTTCTGATGACATTGTCATTGCAAGCACAATCCGTGATCAAGAGAAAGTCGAAGAGCAAGATGAAACTGACATAAAAGAAGAGCGCAAGAAAGAAAGAATTTCAAAGCTTATCAAGGAATTCTCAGTTACAGAACATCGCGAAACATCTGAGGTCAGTGAGACTGGGACATCTGTTGCAGCTGTGAAAGAGGACGACAAAGAAGCGCGCAGAAAAGCACTTATCTCACAGCTCATTAGAGAGTTCTCCACAAAGACTGAACCTGAAGATACGGCAGTCATGCCAGATTCTTCTTCTCGAAAAACAAGCGAAAGTTCTATGGAAAAGAGCATCGTAGATAGAACTAATGAAGATTATGCATCAATTTTTGCAAAAGAAGAGCCTAAGGATGTGCCAGTACCTGTTTTCCGATACGGGTGGCAGCGAGAGAAGGCAATTTTCCGTCCTACAGCACAAAAGACAAAAGAGCCCAGTGATACCCCAGTATCTTCTCGAGAGCTCACTCCTACACCACAAGAAGTTAAAAGTGGCGCAGAAGGTATTGATATCATTGAAATGGATACGTCAAGGAGATTGGACACTTATGAAGAATTGGCTCCACCAAAGGCGCAAGTGCCTCAAGCGCAGGATGGTTTTGACGACCTTGATTCTGACTCGTTGCCTCCATTCGCGTTTGACGTCAATGAAAGAGTAAGCGGACGAAAATCTCACGCTTATAAGCAAGCACGTCCGAAGTCACCTCAACCCTTTTTGCGCGAAGACTGGCAGGACCAAGAGGATAACGTCCCGGTCGCTGAAATGATGAGCTATGATAAACCAATGAAAGGTGAGACTGTTACTGACTGGAATAGCTATGATGTGAACGAATATGAAACACAAGAGAACGAAAAAGAAGAAGAAGCGCCGATGTCGATTTTTGACGAAACATTCGATGTCCCTTCTGAAATAGATATTGAGGATCAACTGGGACAACAACTTGAAGAATGCTTCAGTACTGTACGACCAGATGAAGAGATGTTGAGCTACGATTACGAGGGATTCCAGTCTGAGTACCCGTATGATGTCTTAGATGATCAAACCCTGGATGACATTGCACGAGGGGCTCTCGAAAGGCAACAACAGAGCGATTGGGACGTAATGAGTACATCCGACCAGCCGATTTCCAGTGCATTACCAGAGGCCAATGTACTGATTCCAAAGATGCATTTTATAACAGATGCTGTTAAAGAAGAACGGCTCCAAGACGCTACAGAAATTTTAGAGGTTATTGCATTGGAAGATGAGGAAATGCAGAAAGAGTTGGAAAAGGCTTCATATGATTTTTCAAATGACATTGAACAAATCGAAAAGGAGTTGAATGTTGACTCGATTATGGACGAAGGCCTTACAGAACCATACCCTGCGCAAGCTTACGAAGAAAAGACTCTAGACCAACAGCAGGTGGCCAGGGAAGACGTCAGTTACGAGGAAGGACAAACAAACCCTGAACCAGCTCCATTCGACTTTCTAAGAACACTGAAGAGCACCAGACGAAGAATCAGTGACACATGGGATGGAATTATGAAGGACATAGATCAAAACTGGGAAGAAGCCAAAGAATCATCTTCAAACGAGACCGTTGACCTTCTATCAAAAGATATCATGACTAAGGGGTCGATTTCAACCAAAGACCAAGAATTTGGTGCCGAGCCTTGTCATATTGAACAGGAGCCATCGAAGGATGAAGATCGAGACGGATTTAGATCGCATGTTGTTCCACAAGTGGCAGGTCTACACGTACTCCAGGATAAAGAGAACGACAAAGAACGCAGCACAATCGAGGAGCATAAGAAAGCAGAGGAAAACGTACTATACATAACATCGTTTTCAGTCCACGACGATTCCCAGGATGGAGAGGAAAGAGAAGAAGAGAGCAGCGATCAAGAGGCCGAAATATTGAAGCATAAAGCTGAAAGAGCAGCATTAGCTGCAAAACAGAACGAAGACTTTTCCGAAATGATGATGAAATTTAGACAAAAATTTCTTGATGAGAAGAATGATCAACCAAAAGAAAAACCTAGCACTCCTACTGAAAATAGGGGCATCATTACGTCTTCAATGGCCGAGACAACACAAGATGTGTGTGATGAGCCTCCTTGCGAACACCATGATGAAAAGGAGATTGAGCTGCCGGACACTTTAAATTTCCATGAAAAAGAACCTGAAAATCAAATACCTACTTCGCCATCTGTTATAACGCAAGAAACGGTGGAAGTTAAGCCTCCGGACATATTAGCAGCACAGGGAGAATTAAGAACAACTGAAAGCCACCCAGTTGATATTTTGAAGGATTTCGAAATGCAACCAGTAGAGGAGAAAGATGAAGAACAACTTGATACCTTCTCCAAACTCGTTTTTAAATTTCGTAACTTGGCACCAAGTCAAGCCGCAGATTCCAAGGAAACGAAAACATCTGCCGAAATCTCGCAAACACCATCGCACACACGAGGAAACGTTGAAACTGAGAAGAAAGATTCTACTTTGAAAGCCAAGACACTCAAAGAAGACACTGAAAAGGCAACACCGGTTATAAAGAAAACCATGGATACAGAATCTGCAAGCGAGAAAGATAAAATCCATAAGCCAGTTGATATAACAGAAGAAAATATGAAATCCAAACAAATAGCTTCAGATAAGCCAAAGCATATAGAAACCAAAGAAACCGAGGGAATTTTTGCTAAATTGGCTTTTAGCATGATAGGAGCCGGTCAACACCCACGTAAAGAGGAAACCAAGGAAAGAGAGACTGATGTCAAGGAAACTATCCCTTCTGCAGGTCTCAAAAGCCAAGATCAGGAAGTTAGCAAATCTCTGACGCACCCAAAGAAAACGCCCCAAGTTGAAACCAAAAGTACAGTATCTGAAAGTAAGGTTGAGCCCGAGAAGCGTATCAAAAGTAATGCTGGCAAACCGAGGGATGAAGGCGAGCCTACCAAAATGAAGACTTCTGAGGAAGGATCTTTCTCAAAGTTGTGGTTCAACCTTACGGGTTCTCCAACACAAAAGCGCAATGTGGTTACCAAACAGGAAACTCCAAAAGATGTTTCCGCTAGGCCAGCTGAGACTAAAATCATCGAAAAGGAACGAGAAGCCAAGACATATAAGGTGGAAGAAATCACACCGTCGCATATAAGTAAAGGGGCATTCGGGACCAAACAGGAAACTGCAAAAGATGTTTTCGCTAAGCCAGCTGAGACTAAAATCATCGAAAAGGAAAAAGAAACCAAGACATATAAGATGGAAGGAATCACACCGTCGCATATAAGTAAAGGGGCATTCGGGATTCCAATAGAGAAAGTTAAAGAAGCTAAAACACAAGAAAAAGAAAGTCAAAAAGTCAAAAAAGAAGACAGCAAAAGCAAAGATGTAGGGTACTTTTCGAAGCTTATTTCAAAGATGGCAGAATCGATGGAAGAAGAAGAAAAAAGAGAAAAGGAAGGGACCGAACGCCTTGCTGATGAAGAGAAAAGAAAATTGGTGAGGGACGAAACAAAAGAAACAGGAATAGAAGCAGAAACTAGAGCGACGGCAAAAGCTCCTGATGTTAAACCAGTTGCGCAAAAAAGTCAAGCGCAACTAGGTCAAGAGCAAAAGGATCAAAGAACTGAGGAGCATAAAATACCTGTGCAACCAAGCGAGGGTTTGTTCTCTCGACTGGCATCTAGGGTGTCCGAGGCTATTCAACATCACGAAATTCCTGAAGAAAAAGATACTGTTAAAGAAAGCTCAAATGAAAAGATTGTACCTAAAACAATCGCTGAGGATACCGCTTCTACTACGCAAAAGAAAGAAACGCAGGGAGTCTTTGCTCAGAAAGAATCAAAACAAGATGAAAAGGTTACAATGAAGTCGCAATCAGCTCCAAAGTCTTCCACAAAGCAACATCTGAAGCAAGAAGAGAAACAAGAGAGTATATTTTCAAAACTGGGTTTCAAAGGTGTTCAACATTCAGAAGAGCAAAAACAAAAGCCAACTAAGGCAGCCGAAGGGCCTGCCACACAGTCGCAAGTTTTGCCGTCGAACAGTCCTTTAGACAAAACAGATGGTAATATTGTGGAACGGGAACCAAAGCCAACGCAGGACTCAAAATTAAGTATGCAAAATACTTTGCATAAGGAAAAGGAGGCTAAACAAACTGTGGTAACAGATACTAAGCACAAAGAAAGCTTGTTTTCAAAACTTACTTTCCATCTGATGGAATCCTCTCACCATGAGGAGGTTCCAAAGGCAAGAGAGCCTATAAAGGAAGAGACTAAAGATATTGCAGTCGAAGATGAGAAGTCACAAGAACCTAAAAAGCCAGAGAAACCACCTCATGAAGACAAGGAGACAGAAAGTAGTCAAAAACCTACACCTCCACAGAAAGTTCAAAAGCAAGAGGAAGTTAAGGAGGGATTTTTTGGTAAATTTGGTTTTAAGTTTACTGAAACTGTTTCTGACCAGCCCGTGCCAAAGAAACCGGAAGACAAACCCGATTCAAAAGCAAACCAAATTGAACCTAAGATGAACACTACGCTTTCTGCAACCACACCAAGTTACCCATCAGTAACACCTAAAAGATCAGGCACTTCTGTGGATGTAAAGGACACATCAAAGAAAGTCGAAAGTCGGCAATCGATTAGGAAGGAAGGAAGCTCAACAGAAAGTTTATTCTCAAAACTCGCCCATAAGTTAGTGGAGTCTACTGGACAGGAGGAAACCACCACTCCAAAAGCTCAACAAATTTCTAAACAACAATTGGAAAAACCCATGAAGAAAAGTTATGAGTCATTCGAGCATTCAAAACCTTTCAAGACTACATCGACTACGTTAACTAAAAGTGAAAATATTTCAGGAGGTGTAAAGGAGACACCAAAGAAAATGGACAGTGGGGAGTCGATTAAAAAGGAAGAAGGTGTAACCCAAAGTTTATTCTCAAAACTCGCCCATAAGTTAGTTGAGACTTCAGAACAGGAGAAAATCCCCGCTCGTAAAACTACCAATGATTCTGAACAAGTTACGAGCAAAGCCGTGAAGGAGAGTTCTGAATCACTCACTCAATCAGTACCTTTCAAGCCGACAATGACAAAAGAGCAAACGCATAAGGAAGCTGTAACAAGCCAGCAAGTTGAAAAAGGCCAGAGTAAAACCGCTGTCCAGGACAAAACGTACCCTGCAAAGAAAAAGGACAACCAGGAAGGTTTGTTTGCAAAATTTGCGTTTGGTTTGGTAGATTCTAGTCGTGAAGAAGCCAATAAATCTAAAGGAACTCCAGACAAAAATGTACCCAAATTTCCAGAAAGTAGATTTCCCGTCAATAAAACTCAGGAATCCTCGCCATCACCAAAAGAACCCGCGACGTATTCCTCCAAGGCAAAAGGCATTAAAACTAATGAAACTGTAGAAAAAAAGCAAGTTGAAAAAGATCAGAGTAAAGCCGTTGACCAAGAAAAAACGTATCCTGCAAAGAAAAAAGACAAGGAAGGTTTGTTTGCAAAATTTGCGTTTGGTTTGGTAGAATCGAGTCATGAAGAATCCAATAAATCTAAAGGAACTCCAGACAAAAATGTACCCAAATTTCCAGAAAGTAAAACTTCTGAGGGCAAAACTCATGAACCATCACCAAAGGAATCCGCAACGCATTCCTCCAAGGCAAAAGGCATTAAAACTATTGAAACTATAGAAAGCAAGCAAGTTGAAAAAGATCAGAGTAAAGCCGTTGACCAAGAAAAAGCGTATCCTGCAAAGAAAAAAGACATCAAAGAAGGTTTGTTTGCAAAATTTGCGTTTGGTTTGGTAGAATCGAGTCATGAAGATGCCGATAAATCTAAAGCAACTCCAGACAAGAAGAAACCCAAACTCCAAGGAAGTAACATTCCCGTAAGCAAAACTCCAGAACCCTCTCCGCGAGTAAAAGAACTCGAAACGCATTCCTCCAAACCAAAAGACGTTAAAACCAGTGACCGTTTGAGTTCCAAAGCCGAACGGCATGACGAAATTAAGGGATCTTTGTTTTCAAAACTTGCTTTCAAATTAACGGATTATGTTCAAGAGAACGAAGCTGAAAAGAGCCAGGAGGAAAAAGGGAAGGGGAAGAAAGATGAAGCTGCTAAGCTGCCAGCAGTTCAACATTTAGCAAAGGCACTCGAAGTAGACAGTGCCAGGAGTGTAAGAGATACCAATGTAGATAAAACTGAAGTAGCTATTTCCGCTGACAAAAAAGAACATAAAGATACGAAAGTTGACGAAGTGGCAAAAACAGAATCAAAACCAGATATCAAAGAGAAGGAAGTAGAGCCTACTAAATCTGAGCAGAAAAGTCATGCACTTCAAAAAGTACAAACTGCAAAAACCCCGACACCAATAAAAACAGACGAGACAAAGGACAGCGCCAAAAGCGCAAAAGAGAGTGCAAAGGAATCTCAATCTAGGAACCCTTCCGAAGGACTATTCTCTCGATTTGCATCGGCAGTTAGTGACGCCATACAACATAAAGAGACGCCTCATGTAGCAAAAGAAGAAAAAGAAAATGGAACTGTGATTTCTGAGCCTAAGCATAAAGTTGAAAAGCAGCCAGTGGATGGGGATGCTTTGTTTTCTAAACTTGGGATTTTTGATGATGAATATATTGAAGGGACGACCCCTCACGAGCAGACACTCACAACAGCCCTTTCTGTAAAAGAAGGTAGTTTGAGTAAAGAGGCTAGCAAAGACACCAAGTTGGACCCCAACGTCAGCTGTGACAGGCTCCATCTTCAAGAAAAACCTGAAACGAAAGATTTGAAAAAGGAAGAACAGCGTTTAGATGAAGCACGCAAAGCAGACGACAAGAAAGAATTGCTTTTTACACCCACTCCTAAAAATCAAAAACATTCTTCAGACGATGCGCTCAAAGCAGATGGCAAAAATGAATTCCTTACGAAAATCACTGCTGTGCAGGAACGAAAAAATTCTCCGGACAAACGAGTACAGCCAGAAGAGAAGCCAAAAACGTTACTTGAGTTGGTAAAAGCAACACAAACTGGTAAGAAAGGCATGGCTATACGCCCTGAAGAAGTACATTTGGAACAAAAAGAAAAGGAAGATTCCTGTATTAAATCCGTAGAAAAACAAGTGGATCCGAATAGGGAATTAGAAAACAAGATTAAAACAATGCAGCAAAATACCAACCAGGAGTCTGCTGCTTTTGAGCAGGACGACGTCGCTGAAGAAGCAACTAATCTGGACGTAAAGCCTTTCGTAGAAGAACTACTATCAAAACTATTGTTTCTAGAAACTGTGCAGAACGTGTCAGAGGAATACGAACAAGCTGTTCCCCTGCCTGACGGTGCTAATACTTTCGAGACGCATTGCGTAACAGAAACATTTACTGTCGGCGAAGCAAGTGAAAATGCTTTTATGGTGGTCAATGACGATGAACAGCACTTTGAATTGTCAAGAGCTGCAGACGTACCAGAGATTGAGAAAATAAAAAGTGTTAAGACTCCTATCGTAAAGATCAACGATGTAAAAACTGTTTTACTACAACAAACGGCCTTTTTTTCTCAAGTGGAAGAAATTGAGGAAGACTCATTTAGTTATTCGGTAGTGTTTAGAGAAAATCATACAACTGTTAGGGAAATAAATATTCATACGTCTAGGGCTATGGAAGTCAAGCACGACAGAGAGACCAAGCTAAAAACAGAAAGTAGTGACGTCGTAACTTCTATGACGCCATTATTGGGAGACGGTTTAAAAGTCGACTTGAAATATACCCGACATGAGGAAAAAAAGGAGTACGTGCTCACAGAGGGAACATATGGACCCGAAGAAGTTTCTGGGTTTGAACTCCCCCAAAATGCAGCAAGACGCGTAGGAGAAGAAAAGATCTTTCAAGAAGATGAGAGTAGTAAAAAAGTTCAAAGTAGACAGTTGAATTTAGAAAAAAAGGAGGACAAATTTGAATCATTGCCGATTGACAAAACAGAAACTAGTCATGAATCTAGTGAAGAAACTATTGTCAGAGTCTTGCAGGATGAGCAGCAAAACCGTAAAGGCCAAGAACAGCAGCTGCAACAGCAACAACAAAAGCAGCAGCCGAAGCAGCAGCAGGAAAGACAACAGAAAAAACCTAGCGAATCAGACAAAGCTCCTAAAGAAAATGTCGAGAGGCCGCTCGAAAAAATTAAATTGCCCGAACATGATACTACGAAACTTAAAAGAAAGGGAGATGTAAACTTAGAAAGCAAAAGTTATAGCGATAAAGATCATTTTACCCAAAAGGAAAAGGGAGTATTATCCTCAGAGGCGCCGGCACAAATTCCCAAAGAGAAATTAATCCCCGATAAAGAAAGACGACTCGATTCTAAAGATGTACCTCGTTTAAAATCTGAGACATTGCCGAAGCCGACACCCCCTGTTGTGAAAAAGACAAATATCCAAGAGAGGGATGACGTAATGATCGTACCACGTTCTGAAGCTGGAAAAACCCAGGTTAAAGGTCCAGAAAGTAAAGAAGAATCGATTAAAGTAAAAATACCCGATGCTAAAGATGTCCCTTGTTCTAAATCCGAGGCATTGCTGAAGCCGACACCTCCTGTTGTGAAAAAGACAAATACCCAAGAGAAGGATGACGTAATGACCGTACCACGTTCTGAAGCTGGAAAGACCCAAGTTAAAGGTTCAGAAAATAAAGAAGAATCGATTAAAGTAAAAATAGCCGATGCTAAAGATGTCTCTTGCTCTAAATCCGAGGTATTGTTGAAGCCGAAACCTGCTGTGAAAAAGACAAATATCCAAGAGAAGGGTGACTTCAAGAGCGTAACACGTTCTGAAATTGGAAAGGCCCAGGCTAAAGGTCCAGAAAAACCTTTATCAAAAAAAGAGGAATCAAAACCAGTCGCAGAAGGATACTTTTCGAGTTTTGTTACGAAGGTACTAGCTTCTCCCGAAGTCCAGCAATTTAAAAAGACCTACTTGGAAAAGGAAGAAAAGGAAGAAGAAATGGACTTGGAAGAAATGGCAGAATTCTACGCTAAAAAGAATCAGGAAGCTAGAATTGCTCAAGAACGCCAAGCATCAACACTGAAAGATGTAACTTTAGCTCAAGATCAAACTTCAGCCATAGATAAGGACGAAGCGGATAGTACTAAATCGAGAACCCGAAAAATTTCTCTGCAAGAAGAGTCAAAATCTGCAAAAGAGCAATATCCAAGGAAAACCAGCATACAGAGTAAAGGACCTGAGAGACCCAAAAAACGGGTTTCATTTGAGGAAAACGTTGGAACAAAGATGATATTTTCTCAACATAGTGAAGCCAAAAGGCATGCAGAACCTAATGTCCTACGTTCAAAGTTAGTAAGAGCGACATCATCACAATCATTAAAAGAAGATAACCAAGAAGAGACAGCTAAACCTGAGGGGGGTTACTTCTCACGATTCGTTTCAAAAATATTGGCTCCATCGGAGGAAGAAATTCATCTAGAACCACTGAAATCAGAAGAAGATGACCTCGAGAAAATGGCATTGTTCTATGCCAAGAAAAACGAAGAAGCAAGACAGAAGAAAGAGGAGGCTTTGATGAGGGAGCAAAAAGAAGCTGCTGCAACGAATGACAAACCTTCCACGATGAACGAAAACGTGGTTCCAAAAACAGTTCTTAAAACCAAAGAAGGAGAACAAGCTAAGGGTGAAGCAAGTCAAAGAAAGATAACTGAAAAAAAGACGAAAAGCTTAAGGAACCCAGAGGAAGATACCATCAAGACAACTGGACAGCAAGCAGAAAGGATTCAACCAAAGGAAAAAGAGACCAGTCAAGCAGGTTTGGACGGTGTTCAAAAAGAACCCCTTTGCGCCCAGTCCAAGGAAAAGAAAAGCCAAACGACAAACGAAAATTACTTTTCAAGTTTATCTCAATGGTTGGCACCTCAAGCTCAAGAAACTCGTCAAGCAGAACCATCACTATCGAATACTAACGATGATGCAAATCTTGAAGAAATGGCTGCCTATTATGCCAAGAAAAACGCCGAGGCAAGATCAGGTGTGATGAAAAAACAACCGGAGTTGCCTGAGAAAAACCGCCCAGGAAAAGAAACAGAAGCTAAAGAAAGTGTCCCAAAACAAGTTAGTCTGAGTAGAAAAGCAGAAGTGCTACAGGAAAAAAAGGAGGCTCCGATTGAAGAATGGTACGTTTCTAGATCTGTATCAAGATCAGGCACATCAAAACAATCAGCCGAGACAACATCAGCTGAGACAAAACATTACGCAAAAGAGACAGAAGCCAAAGGAAGCGGCCCAAAAGAAATGAGTCAGAAAAAAGTTGATGAAAATGATCAAAAAGTGCCGAAGAAGTTGCAAGAACAAGAACAGAAAAAGAGAGATGAATCTCCAAGTGGGGAAGGGTACTTATCTAAGTTTGTTACGAGGATGCTGCAGGTAAATGAACCAGAACAGGTTAAAAAGCCCCAGACACAAACAGATACCATGGCAGAGGATAAAAAGCTTGAAGAAATGGCAGCTTATTACGCTAAGAAAAACGAAGAGGCGAGAAAAACTTTGCAAGAGCAGCAGGGTAGTGATGTTGAAACTCAAGAGAAAAAGGACAAAAAGGAAAAACAAATATCTGATACGTATACGTCTGCAAAAAAGATTTCAACTGATGGCACTAGTAAATTGGTCTCAGAAGCAAAATCAATTGCTAGCAAATCTACTGAGGACAAAAAACAAAAGCAAATGGAATCTGATTCATCTGTGAAAAAGATTTCAACTGATGGCACTAGTAAGTTAGGCTCGGAAGAAAAAGTGAAAAGGGAACCAATTGCTAGCAAGTTAACTGATAAGGCTAGCACGAAAACATCTAGGAAGCAAGAAAGCAAGCAAGCTGAGGAGAAATCTAAATCACCACAAGTGGATAAGGAGAAAGAAAAGCTAGAAAAACAGGCAACAACAAGTGCAAGTCCCCGACTGCCCCAAAGTAAAGGCAGTGACCAACCTGCAGAAACTGGTTACCTTTCTCGATTCATGAGCAAAGTGAAAGTTTCATACGAAGCTTACCAAGAAACTCAACTACAGCCAGCGCCTCCAAAAGTTGACGAAGAAGAAGATTTGGAAAAGATGGCAGCTTTTTACGCCAAGCAAAACCAAGAAGCAAGAATGGCGTTGCAAAAGGAGCAAGAGAAGAACAAACTGCAAGGAAAAGGATCACTGGAAAGCGAATTGAAAAATACGAAACAGGAAAAAGTTGCTTTACAACAGGGGCCGCAAGCGAAAAAAGAAGTTCAAATTTCTGCAGGCTCACAAAGGAAGGAAAGCAAAAATACAAAGGCTTTAGGTAGTCAAAAAGTCGGAAATGTTGAGAAGCCAAAGGTTGCTACCTTGAGAGAGAAAGGTAAAGTTCCTATTCAAGGCGCTACTCAGCCTAAAATATCCGACACAGATCAAATGGAAAAACGTCAAAAAAGTTCAACACCAGATAAAAAACAAAAAGAAGAGCCAAAAACAGAGACGTTCACAGATACGTCTAGGAAAGAGAAAGTTGCTACTGGACAACCAAAAGTTGAGAAACCTGTAGAATTATCAAAATCAGCTGAGAAGTTAAAAGTCGAGAGAGCTACTGAAAAGCAAAAACAAGAGAAACCAAAAACGGAGAAGCTTGTAGACAAGCCCAAAACGGAAAAACCTGCAGATAAGCCACCGGAAACTGTGTCTGAAGCCGTTAGTGGACTTATGAAATGGGGCAGATCGATGTTTAATTGATAGCACATCAAAACCCAAACCCTTTTACTGTACTATGATTTTCAAAGCTTGAGATGATGTCAAGATACTTTCCAGCTAAATATGTAACCAAGGAAACCAGTGTTCAAACAATATATGTTACCAAGAAAACCAGTGTTCCAGCAAAATGTGTTACCATGGAAACCAGTGTTCCAGTCATATATGTTACTATGGAAACCAATGTTCCAGTCTAACTTTGTAACCAAGGCAACTAGTATTGTAGCTTTCAGAAGAACCAGTAGGGTAAATTAGATAGAAAATAGGCTAGGAATTTAAACAAATACAAGGTAATACTTAAAGTTAACCTAAGAAAATTATATTATAAGATTTTATAAGAATATACATAGAAAGATTAAGGCCTGCTTTTGACTAAAAATTAAGGGAGCTCTAAACAACGAATGGTTCCCATAGAGACAGAATTTCAGGTAAGCAGTGCTGAATTAATTGTGTAAATATAAGCTCATTATGCAATGTTCATTGCTGCTATAGGAACAATTATTCAAATGCCATTGCATGCTGTCTCATACAAGAAAATACGAGAAGTTGTGGCGTTTGAAGGTTTTTAAGAAATTTGGGTTTTGGCCAAAATTTGTTCCAATATTTAGCCCGAGTGAACGAACATATTTTGATTCATAATGAAATGTTGCCACATGTATTGAATAAGGCAATGCAAAAAATGCCCCAGTATTCAAATTTTATGCCAAGGTGTCATTAATATAAGATAAATCTCTTGTATGGGATCTTTATAATATAAATATTATGATATAATTATTGTAAATAGTTTTAATAAGACCATAGTTTGAATAATCTTTTGCAATGCGTTTTACGTCCGTTACTTCAAATTTCAAATTTTATCGATTCACTGAAACAGCAACTGGGCTGATCTAAGTCAGGGCGTTTCTAACTCACAGATCGTTATTACTGGTTCTTGGTATTTCTATATGTTATCTGCAACAGACAGGGCTGATATCACATGAGCGGCAAAATAACTGCATCATGACACCCACAATAATTTCGGTCAGTTTCATTTATTGATTTATATATTTATTCATAAGGAAGCCATTTAGGTGTCAATTCGGTGTTCTATTGCTGCTCATGTAAATTCTGCTCCATATTTTACAGTTCTGACATTTTTCTTGTATTTTCTTGTACAACTTTCTTCTCATTATCTCTTAGAAATCCGTATGCAAAAGCTTATTCAAAGGGTCGTTGTATTATAACAAAACTCTGTAACTTTATAAAATAAAATCTCCAAACGATCTTATTCTCTCTCTTTCTTTTGTCTTGTTTTCATGCATTCTCTTTTATTTGCTCCTGCATTTTTCCCATTTTTCTTTTCCTTTCTTTTCAGTTTTTCAACTTTCCCTTTTCTATATTCCTATTTCTCCGCTTTACACTCATATATGAAACAAAACATACATTGTTACACATTTTCATTTTTTTTATTGTAAGAATTCTTACATTTTTGGGGATTTATTGAAGTAACAAAGTCAAGGATTTATTTATTTTATTTTTTCATTTTTGTAATAATTTTGACTTGATATTTCATTTAATGCCCAAACGGGCGGCCATTTCCTTCTGAGCTTGAAACTTTACCTGTTTCTGAAATAAATAATATTAAAATATAGTTAGTATAAAGCTGGGGGGAAAGACCTTTTCCATATCATTAAAAGTAACATTCTATAATGTAAGCTAAATATAAATGATTATAAATTTTTTTTAACTATTTATTTATCTTAAAAATAAATTGAATTCGAAAATAGCGATATAGAAATTTTTGAAGATATTTTGTGATAAAAATAAAAGTAAAAATCAAAAATGATTTCGATCATTTCCTTCACTTTTTTTGGTGTATTTTTTACGCGTCAAAATTTGATCATTTGTTTTCAAATTTTTGACACTTGAATGAAACAGTCAAAATATGGAAAAGGTCTCAAATCTCTCAGAGAGCAAAAATTAATAATAATAACTAGTACTAATTAGTACATTACTAATGTATTTACATGTTCTATAAATAGGATTATATTCCAATTGAAATTCCTAAACTCAATGGTAGCTTTGGGCTTAATGTAATGGTAAGAAAACCGCTGTGCAAAAGTTATGCATTCGCTTGGTCACATCTCTTGCAAAACGCACAAAATGGTCCAAATTTAAAAAAATAGAATCGTGAAATCTGATTCGCAAAAGAAGTTATTTCGATTGAAGACATTGGTCGAATTCTTTTCCTTTACAAGAAAATTTTAAAGAATCTTTATACCATTTATTTTTCGTCCTAGTTTTCAGCGTACGAATACTCTTAAATTAGAATAAAATAAATTATTCATTAGGAATGAAAGCTTCATTCACTTCATATGAAAATATTTTTTGCCGATGGAATTATTTTTGATTGATCATGAATCTTAATAATTTGAAATTCAAATACGACATTTCGTTTCAACTTCATTTTGACAAATTTGATTGATTGTTGTATGAAATTTACAATTTCGTCAATTTTACGAAGCCATAAGACCTAACAAACACCAAGTTAGCCCATAATTTAAGCTTAAAAATAACCTGTCAATCTTTAAAAATTTCTCGTTTTTTTATTCGAAATTATTTTCCAAAAATGTCTTTCAAAATAATATTGACATGTTTTGCTCTTTAAAGCAGTTTAAATTAAATAACAAAATGTTATAATATTTTGAAACTTTCAACTCCATTATACGATAATATATTCAGTAGAAATAACAAATATTGAAGTGTGAGTATCAGGGAAGTCGGCATTATTTAGAGTGAATATCTTACATGATATCAACAATACTAACACTAGGGTGCTTAAGCTATTATTCTTGATGAAAATTTTCGTTTTTTTTTTTTTTTTTTGAAGGTTAAAATTAAATTAGTGTCAAACTCGTGTAAAATGTTTTAAAATAAAAGTTTTTTTCGGTGATTTCTGGAAAAAATACAACAATGTTAACTAGATCTATGAATTTGAGGATATAGTTGAATCGATATTTGAGATCTGTAAAAAAAAGCTAATAAATTATTTAAAATTTCAAATAAGTGTTTTTCAAAATTTTGCGATTTTATCTTTGCTTGAATCAAAAATATAGTTAAAAAATTCCACGAAAGTGAAAGAACCTAACTCGATTCCTACGAATCTCACTAAAAATACATAACTTATCAAAAAATAACATATTAAAACTCGAACAAATTAATTGTTCTCTAAGATTTATAAGGTTTTTTTGGATTATTGAGTTTTTAGATTTTAGAGAAAAATAAATATGTATGTGTATATTGTATACGTGCTTGATAATATACGAGAGCGCAAAGTAAGAAAAAAGTTGTTTTTATTGCCGATGATTTCAAACAGACCGAAGCCATTTGGTCATCAAATCTACCAAGAGTATTAATCAATTGTTTAAGATTCATAACGAACAGCCTATACGCTAATGTAAAAAAAAAGATGATATTTCATCCTTAAAGTGGGGAATAAAAAAAGAAAAAAGCCTTAAATTTAAACGTATATTGGAACATTTACTTCTAAGGAACGATTCCGTACTTCTTTTTTTTTTTCTTTTTTTGTAGTAATTTGGCTAGATATCTACACCACAATATAAGCTAAAAGTTTTTGAATAAACATAGCAGAATATAATATTGACTTTTTGATGGGTAATGAGTATATGAAAAAAAAAATTGTCTAGATGGAAATCCATTATTTGTAGATCTCTTCAAAACTGGTAAATTGAAAGTTCAATGACCAAACTTTAACGAGAATGCAAGAATTATTTATTTATTTATTTTAATTTTTTTATCTTATCAGTTTCTTTGATTGTACATGTGATTCTTTAGAATCGTTCTTATTGTAAATTGGCCTGAAAAGCCCTTTTGGGAATCCAATAAAGTCTATGTATGTATGTAATCAAAGTGAAAAAATTTGCTCGACTTTTTCAAAATCTTTTTTCTCATTTTGCATAACTCAATCTAAAAGTCATGGTTCTTTAGTATAAAAAATGGGTTTAGATTTTGCATTGTGAACTGACAGTTGTCAGTTTGAAGTCATTTTTCTTTAAAGAAAATCGTATACGTCGGACAAAATGAGAAAGTGAAGACAGCTAATATCCGTTGAAACAATAAACAATAAATTCTTTCGATCCGGATTTTTTTCAGCCATTCCAAGATGGAATTTCAATAAAATGCCAAAATATAAAATATAAAATGTAGATTATCTTTGAAATCTTGAAATTTTAAGAAAATTTAAATTTTTGGTATATTTTTTTATGACATTCATAATTTTTTATGGAAACTAAAAATCTTTTGTTCTTTTGTGAAAAATCGGTTCATGATTTCCGTACTTTTATCACTGGATCATTATGTGTGTTTTGCAAAAAAATCCTGCCACATTTACGAAAGAAGTACCTTATCAGGATCTAAATCTCTCAATTTTTCTTAATGACTGTGCAATTTAATTTCCTTTTGAGATTATCAGCATTTTCACCCCCTTGTTTTCGCCTTGAAACATACCTTGAAAATGTCTACATCCCACATGGCTTGAAAAACGTGCTACCATCTTATTCAGCTTTTTTCTTGGATTTACAGGGTGGAAGTGAACTTGGTGGAATTTACGTCAAAAGTCTGCTTCCTGGAGGAGCTGCAGAAGCTTCAGGAAAGATCAAAGTTGGTAAGTGACAGGAAGAAAAATATGTTTTAAAAATAAATGGGCAATAGTTAATTCATAAATGCTTGTGGATTCAATTTTTAAATTAATTTTTTTAAACTTAAAAGTTCTAAAATTTGTATTGTTTACGTTCAAGAGTTCAGTGCGATAAGCTATAGGTAACTTTTAAAATGCAAGGGATTTTTGTAATTGCATCGAGCGCTAAGAAAAGCTGTGAAAATTCATGATCGAAAAGCTTAGTAAAATCAAATTAAACGTATTTGCTTCTTAAAAAATGAGAAAAACGAAAAAAGAGCAAGTTTATGACTCATAGTCAAGTGCAAAATATTGCAGCTTTTGTATTTCTGTTTGAGGTCCAAATATTGACATATAGACAGTAAATACTCTTATATATGTTATCAGTCTCAGTAGTCATGTTGTCCACACAAGCAATTTCCTAAAAAACAATCAACTATATAATAATTACGTTGAGAGAATTTTGTCTGATATTGAAAGAACCGCTTGACAGCAACCTCTTTTTCCTGTTAATCTTTCTTTCATTATTTTCTTTCTCTTTCTCTTTCTTTCTTTCTTCCTTCCTTATTTCCTTCCTGCTCCCTTCTTCCTTCCTTTCTTTGTTACTTTCTTCCTTCCTTCCTTCCTTATTTCATTCATTCATTCATTCCTTTCCTTTGATTTTTTCTTTCTTATTTTGTTTCTTTGTTTCTTCTCATCTCTCTTTCTTTTGTTTTTCACCTCCTTCTTTTTTCAATTAGATATTCTCATTAGCTTACTTTCTTTCATGTTTGCTTGCTTTCTTATTTCTTTTGCTAACATTAAATCATCCTAGTCATAGTAATTCTATATTTCAGGCTACTCCAATAGTCCTTTTCAAAGTTCCCTGCACCAAATTGAAAGGTAGCCGTGCCTTTGCATCGAAGTGAGACGAACGGTGAGCTTGCAGTGTTAGAGACCTTTTTTAACACCTTGGACAATTATTCACACGTCTCTATCATTGCAAGCTCACCGTTCGTCTTGCTTCGATGCAAAGACACGGCTACCTTTCAAGGTGGCGCAGGGAACTGTGAAGGGGACTATTGCCTACCATTCTTCATCTTTCAATCAAATCTGTCTCTATTAATCACTTATCATATGAAAACGATCTGTCTCCTTGCCTTATCATATATGTACTTAATGTTAAATTGACAACTTTTCCTTTCCAACTCAAAAACGAAGGTCATAGTCTAAATAAGAAAAGGTAGTCAAGAAGGGTTTCCCGCAAGAAATATCCCCAGCGCGACAAAGCTTGTAAGCGAATATTGCATTAACAAATGGATGCAGAGGTGCGACTGCACTTTTCAGACATCGACTTTTTATTCAAACTGGATAGCTGAACATTTGAGATAAAAACAAATATATATATATATATATATATATTGGTTTGAGGGTGATCCTTTCGAAACAATGTGTTTAAATTTCGACCAAATCTTAACCTTGATCACGTAAAAATGTTTCACGACTCTTTTAAGGAACGAGCACCCTCGCGATAAGGTATTAAACCAAGTGCACACTAGTCATTAAAGTAATCAAAAAACTTTGATGATTTTGCGACTTCTCCTTAAGCTTCTTACATCAAAATCAAGTCTTAGTGAGGAGAAGATGACATTGGATCAGTGAAATTTAGATCATCGCTAAGTTCTATTAGACCAAGAGTGTTCTCATTCCAGTAGACAGGAATGTCATTTGAGTGTTTTATCAGCTTAAATTTCAAATTCAAATTCAATATCGCTGTATGTACATGTCTACTTTGTCTGCTGTTGGATTGCAGCTGTCTCACATCTGAGCCAGTAAAGCCCACCAACAACTTTAAGATATACAGAACTTCCAAATAATATGCAGTCATTCTTTCTTTCTTTTCTTTCTTTTTTTTTTTTTTTTTTTTTTTTTTTNTTTTTTTTTTTTTTTTTTTTGTATTGCAATTTGCAATTTACTTCGCATTCCAATTCCATTTGAACTTTTTTGCTTCGTTTTTCTAACCACTTTCCCAAACTAAATGTTTCTAAGTGTTCTTCAAAACTAAACAAAAAATATAGCAAAGTATAGCAAAGGGGGATTAGAGATTCAATTTCAAAATCAGTTACGAATTGTACGTCTGAAAGTTAGGGATTAGGAATGCTTTCTTAATTGAATTTCGTATTTGAAAGTAAGGAATTTCTGCGGTCGCTTGATAGTACGTCGTTGAACAAAAGCTTGTACTTTCGGCTATCCACCGAGAAGCGATAGAAATGCATCTATAAATTATTCACTACTTTGTGCAGATCTATACATTGAAATAATAACTACACGTCGTTTACTATGATCCTAACAGCTTGCACAAAATATAGGAAATTCAAAAGTCTTTTATAGACCATCCAGGGAGATTTTCAGATGCATTTGAAGGTTTTTTTCAATAGATGTTTATTGGAAATGCAGATTAAGCCAAAGCCAAGTCCATCTGCTTCTTAAATGAGGTTAGATAGTCGAACTTCCAGTGAATATTCCGTTTGAAACACTCTACTCCCTATTACTTCCAAATATACAACTTATCTTAACCTTAAAATTACTTTTTTTCTGAACAAATTTAAAGTTAAAAACGTCATCATTTTTATAAGAATTATTTTGGGTTCCCGATTTTCTTTTTTGAATTTTTTTGAAATTCAACTCGAATAGCACCAGTGAACATTTCTCACTCCATTGATTTTTTTCCGCTTCATTATTGAGAAAACCAAAAATTATAATTTCCAACACATTGATCAGCAAATCTTAGATTTAACATGTTTGAAATCCCGCAAAAACTACAGTCTACACACTAGAAACAACAACAAAAATAACCTATATATACTTTACAAAATAACCTGGGTTTCAAAACAAAATATTCCAGATAGAAAAACCCGTGAAAATATATACATTTTATATATAATAAAAAGTAAAATACAATGATAAATTCGATTATAAGCTATGAAAAATACATTTTTATATTTTTGTTTAAGTATAATTCTTCGGTTTAAAAATAATTTAAACACAAAATGTTTCTTTTGGAAGATGGAGTTTAACTTCAATAACAGAAAAATACTTACAGATTCGAGGTAACCATCTTATCATCACTGGTTTCTTAATAAGCATAGCAAAAACATCGAGTTGTAAATCGTTTACGGCTAAAGATAATACAAAGAAGAATGAAACATATTTTTTTTCATTTTAGCACAAAATGAAAGCAAAATAATTTTTAACAGAATTAAAGGTAGTTAACAATAAGAATTCGAGGAAATCTTTCGATCTTGTAGCTGGAAATCTTCATTAAAAAATAATCTTTCAACTATGATTTTCTAGCCCTCGTAAAATGGAATTAATATACACGTTTGGTTGTAATAAGAGTTAGTACAACATCCGCGGTTCTTCCCCCGAATATTTGCCCACATATAATTATAATAAAAACAGATGGCAAAATGAATTGTTAATTCTGACCAATCAGAAACAGCCTGACGAAATGTCGACCAATCAGAAACAGTCTGTCAAAATTTCGACCTTAGGAGGGCGAGGAATTATGACTAAGACTTGCTAAGTGAAATAGCGAATTTTGATTAATTGATTAGGTTGGAGACGCAGCTAGGAGAGTGTTAATGCATTGAGTTTGGGGAATTGCTGGATTGATTAAATCAATCATTTGAAGACAGACTGGCGTCTTGATCGAGAAAAAATGAAATTTGAACTTATTATTTTTACCATTGTCATTAAACTCTCTTTCTCTCTCTCAATAGATCTATCTTTCTTTATCTGCTTTTTCCATGCTTTTAACATATATTTTTCTATTTTTAGTAATTACGAACCACGTGATTTTTGCCAACTTTTTAAAATATTTTTGTACATTTCGCCTTTTCGCTTTTAATGAATTTCATCTTCTTTTGATTCCTTTGAAGTTTATTTTTTATTTATATATATATTATACAAGTATACAATTGAAACAATTTATGATCAATTTTCGCGATCAGAGCTTTAAGTTCTTTAAATTCTAGCTAATTTGTTGAGCTTGTGGGGGACATAGCAACGGTAACTAGGGAAGTCGGTGCCATGAATTCCAAAGTGATGACATTTACCTTAATAAACACAATTTTAATTCGTGATAAATCATAGGCACAGCATATATAGAGGCTTTGCACCATCACGTGATAGCAGCCATGACAGGAGGCAGGAACAATTGAGTCTGGTCTAATCTGATTTACTTGAGAAAGAATTCAGTTTCCCAAGGAAGAAMGACTCTATTGCTGTGCCTACTGTTATGGCATGTCTATTCCAGATTATTCCAATAGGTTTTCTGGAATTCGTACCATAGACCCCTTGCATTGATTTCCAAGAGGAATTTTTCTGGGAAGACAAAACAATATACCGTCTTTTCTTATGGAAAAAACGTCCATTGTTTTGTCTCCCAAAACGATTCCTCTCGGAACTCAGTGCAAGGGGTCTACATCGCTGTGTTCCTTAATCACAGACTCATTTACACAGGGTTAGCCTCGAATCAGTGTCTAAATATTCATTAATACCAACTTTAAAGTAAAGAATGCACAACTTC
>NW_022261469.1:15456-26284 GCF_009602425.1 Actinia tenebrosa | reverse complement strand
TGGGTGGGTGCACGGGTGAATGGGTGGGTGCATGGGTGCATGGGTGGGTCAATGGGTGGGGTGGATGGATGGATGGGTACATGGGTGCATGGGTGGGTGCATGGGTGAATGGGTGGGTGCATGGGTGCATTGGTGGGTGAATGGGTGGGATGGATGGGTGGATGAGTGGATGGGTGAATAGGAGCATGGGTGGATAGCGGAGTGGGCAGGTGGGTGAGCGGGCAGATGGCTAAGGATAAATAGATGGCTGGAGTGGATGCATAAACAAATGAATAAAGTGAACAGGTACAGATGGAAGGATTTATGGGATATCAATATCCTGTAATAACATTTCATTCATGCTCACCATTCCTCAAGCAATCCCAGGAATCTTTGAGAGATCTGCAATTTATGAGGGAAAAAATATATTTCAATAGCTTCCAAAGCACCTCACTACGTGTACACTGTGCACCCTGAATTAATGGGAAAGAATTATGGCTAAGCAAGGCTCATATGAGAATGAATGATAGGAACAAATGAGAATGAATGAGAATAGCTGGGAATGATTGGGAATTAAATTTGTCAATTATTCTCAAATATCCTTATATAAATATATCTGTGTCAAATTTCAATTAATTTTAATATCTTTTAAAGTTCTAAGAGGGCTTGCTCCATTCCACCTGGCTGAGCTTACAGTATCTTAGTTTTGCCTCAGTCTACGTATAACCTTAGGAGGAATAGCAATGGCACACTGTTAAGCCATCCTAAAATTAAATTGGCCACGTCCAAGCTTTGGAATGTACTTTCTTTAGACCTCAGGAATACTGACCTTTCTATTGTTTGATTTAAGAAGAAACTTAAGACACATTTATTTATTAGGGCTTCTTGCATTAGTCATCATTAAAATTAATTTTCCTTTCATTTTTTCAGTAGTTTTCCCTTTTATTATCATTATTATTATTATTGCATACACCTAATTGAAAAAACGTAGTTTTTTTTTACCGAAAAGGATTTTGGGTACTCCGAAATGTGTATTATATTTGCATATAGACATGTAAAAATGCACAGTAGAGCAAAGTCGGTTGACCTAGATTAACAACATGCCAAAGTCCTGATGCATAAAATGTGCACAGGAAGGGAAAACTGCAATACACATGAAATTAGCATAATTGTTTGTCTTCCCAAGCTCCCCTTCGGTCTTAGCTTTGATGATATAACCTTTTTTTGAACCCGACGTTTTTTCAATTAGGTGTATACATTTTGTGAGTAGCTATATAGCGCAATTGAATATGTATATAGATTTTTGCACTTTAGAAATTATTTTAATAATAATTATTGTTATTATTATAATTACCCAATTTCTTCCTTTGCCTCGTTAGACTTTGCCAGTCTCGTCAAACTTTTACCATATTTTTCCTCTATATCAGCCCTGATCATATCATTGAGAGAAATTTTTTTTACACAGTTATAGGTTTGATATCAAAGTGATATTTTACTAGTTTCTGTATAGTTAGGGGAGTTTTTACTTTCCAATCTAGCTGAGATAAGACTGGAAATAAAGACCATATTAGTGAAGTGATACGATATCACCTCATGGTAAACTGGAAACCATGGGGGAAAGAATGACAATCAAATATATACTGACATATTTTATTGCACACATAGGTTTGATATTGAATGTGGTAAAATCTATGAATAAAAACCATATCAGTGAAATGATTCGATATCACTTCACAATGACTTGCTTGTTTGCGATGTGATATCAGGGTTGGTGCTGAGGTAACCACTTAAAATTCAAGGACTATTCAAGAAGTATACAAGGACCCAAAAATGAATTTTCAAGGAGTATGTTCAGCTAAATATGCCAAGGTTTTACACGGTGGTTGCACATGGCTGACTTTCAGATTTTCCAATCTTTCTGACTGGATCTATTTCAGAACCATGCAAGTAATGATCAAAGCAAACGTTCAAGGAGTTTTCAAGGAGTTTCGCTAAAATTATAAAATTCAAGCTTAGAGCTTTTCAAGTGCCCTTGAAAGCATGGATTAAATTCAAGGAGTTTTCAAGGAGTTTAAGGAGTAGCACGAACCCTGTTATATGGAAACTTGGGAATAAAAATGATATCAAGCTCTTACCACTCTTTTTCACTGCTACGAGCTGATCGAGACAACAGTCGCAACAGGGAAATAGGGCAATACACTGCAACCATTCAGAGAATATAAAGTTACTGGCCAATTTATTTGATTGATGGAAGAGTATTGCCCAATTTCCTTGTCGTGACTGTTGTCCCCGAGGGTTGGGGGGGGGACTCCGGGAAAAAAGTACCGGGGATGCTCATCGTATCTCTGAGGGGTAAAAATTCGCGATTTGGTATCTTTTAGGGTGTTAAATACAAATTTTTGAAAAACAGCATTTTCTGGTATCTCTTAGCTAGGGTAGTCGGAAAATTAAAGGAGAGAAGCGCGCATCGATATGGCTTATCCTAGGTGCTTCTTATTTTAAATTTAATATTATTTGTTGTGGTATCTCTTAGGGGTTAAAAATCACTCAGCCACGCCCTTTTTTAAAGACTTCCGATAACTCTTAGGAGTCTTTTTGAAAATTTCTGATGAGCATCCCCGGTACTTTTTTCCTGGAGTCCCCCCCAGGCTGTTGTCTTGATCAGCTCATAGCAATAAAAAGAGTGGTAGGTAACATGTGATAATCTCATTTGCCACATGTTAAGATTTTGATATTGCTTTCATTTTTGCACTGGTTCTAAAATTACCTTACAAAACCTTACAATGAAAATGCTAATTAGATATAACCACTAGTGGATACATATACTGTTCTGATACAGCACTGGTGGTTGTATCTAATTTGCATATGAATTCAAAATGTCCCAAAGCATTTATGAATCATTCACGGAATTTCACAAACTGTTTACAAAATGTGCTTCCACGTTGTATCGGCCATACAATCACTCGCATCTGGCTAGTGATTGTACAGCTGTTTTTGTTTTTTTTCCTTTGATTTTTTTATTATTTTTTTTATTTATTTATTTTTTTTTTTACAGCTGTTACAAAAGGTTCGCTCATATTTTGACTTTAACATTACTTGTGTCATAGTGTTACCTTTGTCGTACGAATTCTTCAAAGTCCTGACAGCTCTGTTTGCCATCCCTCAATCGTTTACAGAGATTGTCAAATCCAGCAGTACTAGTGAAATCAGAACCCTGGTAAAAAGATAAGAATTTTAAATTGGAATGGCTTCCTTTCTTTTTTGTAGATCTGGCTATCTTATGACAGATATCTTATAAGAGCACCATTGCCGGCTTTCATATTGTAAGGGGCTGGGTTTGTGATAATCAACACAAGACCCACATAGTAATTAATTGTTAATTGGGTCAATATCATTGCAGAGCTCTCAATAATATTTGTAGTAGGCAGTTAGTCCTAAAAAATAGGGGGCTGAATCCAATTTATATAATTTCATATTTGGCAAAGAATTATTTTTTTGTCAAAATAGCCTGCAGTTTAAGGTGAAGTATCCGGTGATTAACTGCTGATAGCCGTTGTTTTATTGAAAGCTCTGCATTGATCAAGATACAACCATTAAACACTCAATTGAAATTTACTAAGAAATGTATCGAAGCAAGGTTAGTAACATGAGGCATAGCAACAATGAACATTGAATAATTAAGTACTAGCTCTTACAACATTCGTGTTCATGTTGTATCAGATTTACAATATCGCTCGCTTCCAGCTCATGTAGTAAATCTGATACAACAAGGCACTCATGTCATAACTGTATGTACACTAATTAAGTATTAAAGCATTGCAAGACACGCTTCATAAAAAAATATCTGTATAATACAAGCTAAGCCACACGTATGAAACAAATTATTCAAACTACAACAATGCGAAACATCAAATATTTCTAAAATTGATTTCAGGTTATTCTTAGAAACATTTAGTTATTAATGAAAGCGGAGTTGGTGTGGTCAAGACAGTTTCATTTTCTCAGGTAGATTGGAAACAAAAACCCCCCTACCTACACAGAAACTAGTAAAATATCACTTTCAGTATGACCCCAATGAGCCCATCTACAATTCTTTATTGCAATAACAGTTCTAAGGTTTTACAAAGCATTTGATACGTAGGCAAACTTCAGTAGGCTAAACTCATACGTAGGCAAAATTCAGTAGGCGAAACTATGTGTAAGCAAATCTATCGTAATTCCTAATGGTAATCAATTAGCATCATTATTTAATATGTCTATAATGCTCTAGGTGCAGATGGAATCTATAGCTATATACCCAACTTGTTTACTGAATTTACGCAGAGCTGTTGGGATATAAAAGTGGGTGAAAACCTGTGAAATTCCTTTGAAAAACCTGTGAAATGCCCTAAACTCACAGATATTTTAAACAGGGTTTACTCACTAAATGCTGAATATTTATCAGTGATTTGATTGTAACCCTGAAAGATCCTCCAGGCTGATCTTGTCAGGGTACATCTAATGCACCATTAAAAAACCTCTGGGTTGATCTGAGTCAGGGCATGACTATAACTCACAGATTGAACCCTGAAACAACCTGGGGGATGTTCTAAGTCAGGGCATGGCTAACTCACAGATTGAACCCTGAAATAACCTCAGGGCTGATGTAAATCATGACATAGACTGCACTGGAATTTAATAAGTTGGATATTGAAGAGAACATTTCTGGAGAATCAAAGTATAGTCTCCACGTTAAGCTGTATTTGCAAGGTGCCTATGTCCTTAAAAGCCTTTCTTTAAGATCTTTTTAGGGGTTTTTCCTCTATCGCTCTCCCTTCATGGGGGAGAGAGGGGGGGAAAAACCATTCTAAATAAGGAAGGGACGCAGCACTATGCCCCAAGCAAAGCATTGCACAGTTCTTTATATCCTGGTATCAAACATAAATTGAGACCAGTCAAAACCATACTGAAACATCAAGCTCGCACAGACTGACCAAGTTTTGAAAAAAGGATAAAATAAGCTCATCGAAATAACCAATTAGAGGCCAGCATTTTATAAATTAGATCATCAATTTCATCAATCATGACTATTAATTTAGCAAGTAATTTACATGTAAACTATACAATATTAATAAATTAATGATTGATTTAATAAAATTCAAATGAATAAGGAAGTTCTTTTTATATATGAAATAAGTATTTTTTAAAAAAAAGGTAAAGAAATAATGTCTTATAATAGCCTATTTTCAAGAAATGTTTCTATCTTTCTTAAAAGGAAAAACGAGAATAGTAGCAAAGTTGAATTACAGTAAAGGAATCGTTGTTCAGGTCAACAATTTTGAGGAATTTGCTTGGTATTTTTGTTTACATTCCGCTAGAAATTTACGAATTTAAACCAAACTTTTTGAATCAAATTTCTAAACTCTAGCCGTTGGAATTAATCATTTGTTTGACAAAACAATAAAACACTAGCAATAAAGATGTAAAAGCTGAATTCCGAGACAATTACAATTGTGTCAGAAAGCTTCAGCTTTAAGTGTCAAGATCTTCTCGACTGCGTTGCAATTCTAAATTTATAAAATAGAGATAGACGTACAAGAGTGACTGTGAGAGCTTAGCGATACAACTTACCCAAAAACAATCGACAAATCGAGTCATTTTGGAGAGATTTTGAAGAGGATCTTTAACCACAACATTAAGAGATCGAGAACAAACCTTTACTCACGAAACCAAGACCCGGAAATAAAACCTGCAAGGGACCTGGGAGCTAGAGATATTGACTTCCGGTAGGGGATTATGAACACAGGAAGCCCAATGAAATTGCGTTTTCTCTTCTCTTCTCTTCTCTTCTCTTCTCTTCTCTTCTCTTCCTTTCCTTTCCTTTTCATCCAACATACAAAGTATCTATCCTTTAGCTGTGTTAAAAATTTAGAAACTTAATCCTCTCTATACATGTGTGTGTGTGTGTTAGCATATTCTCTGAACCAGAAGCCAATCGTATTAATGTACTTAACTCAAAAAGAATAAACACATAAATATTTCTACTATGTTATCATGGAATCGTCATGAGTTGTTTACCCCTTGATTTTATTGATCATTAAAAGGTCCACCTAAATTTAAATTAGAAAAATTAGGTACCTCGGGAATATCACACATTCACATCAGTAAAAAAATCCATTTTCCCTTTTTTCTCTCTTTCCATTCTACATGCTTTCTATTTCGTTTTCATATTTATTTTATAAATCCTATGAAATAAAAAGCTTTATCGATTTGTTTTTTATATGTGTACGTAAATTATTTTTAGTATTATTATTATAAATAGATATATTTTTATTGTAGGATATATGAAGAGATAATCTATATGTCGTATATATCTATATAGATACAAAACNTTTCCTTTCCTTTCCTTTCCTTTCCTTTCCTTTCCTTTCCTTTCCTTTTCTTTTCTAAATAAATTTGTTTGACTCACTTTTTTTCCATAACGAGAGCATAAAAAATAAAACTTGTCAACAGTCATTCCGGCCTAGAAAACCGGAGTTTATTTTTTCGTTAACAATTTTCAATCTTAAATGCATTCCACAACACAGAAACATTTGGCTTAACTAAAAAAAATAATCCAAAAAAAACCACTTTCAAAAATGTTATTTTTCTGTTTTGCTTTTATATTATTCATAGCTTATTTCCCTCGAATTCATTTATTTCCGTTGTAGACATCCTTAGGCATCAAGTTACCATTTCCGACCCTCGAACTCGTTGACTTTTGTATAAAGTCAGTTCTCTCAGTTCTGACCGATAAGACAAGATGAAAGGCTTACAGATACTTTCTCTACTACTCTGTTTAACGTTCGTCCTTTCAGGTAACATTTATAAACCTCTTATAAAGCTTAACTCGTTTATTCTTGAACCATTCGTTTTATAAATGTTTGTTCTATGTTTCAGCACCGAACAGTTACGTTGACAATGACGAGCAGAGATTTGTAAGTGTTTTATTATTCCATAAGAAATACTAAAAATTCAGTGAGAAATCCTTTGAAAACTAACTTTAGATAAATTACTCAGTGAACTATCACTCCTTGACTTGTTTTTCCATGCCAAATTCGGTTTTCTTGCTAGCTAAATACAAACAGTTCAAACGACTGAAAGTTCTTTGGGCTGTATCAACATTTGAAATGTTTCGACAAAAATTTTTTTTGTTATTACAACCCTGCATTAAATATATACTTTCATTCATAGTTCTATAAATTGTCTTGAAATAGAGATGCTAAATTATATTTTTCTTAAACCAACTTAAAAAAAGTTGCTCTAAGCTAAGAGATCTCAATGAAAGTTATTTATTAAGTTGTTTTGTTATCACTGACGTATAGTTCAAGGTCATTCAAACATTATTTATTTTGACTAATGATATAATGATTATCTGGAATATTTATCTCCTAACCGCTTCTGTTTTGAGCTAATCTTCCCTTGAGCGGGGAAATTCCCCTCCTTAGACAATAATCAATGTATGAGTTTATAAATATTTATAAAACTATGCTATATAGGTCATGTTATAGAGAACTCAGAGGGATTTTATGGGGAGGGGGAATATGGGAAGTCTATCCAAATGATATGTGTAACATTACTGATTTTGGACAAGGGTAGGGACGGTACAATGATGTCGACGAAGATCAATAGTTGTGATATGATTTGATGGTGGTAGTTATAATGTATATAATATAGCAAATAGTGATGATAATGGCTATCGTCGCAAATGCTGATGATGATGATACTGATGGTGGTGATGATGATGATGTACGATGCATGATGATCATTATAACGATGTCCACTGAGTCCAAGCACTATAGTGGACGCACGGCCGGTTTTCCTTGAAACGATTCAGATTGGAGCTTTTTCAGTTGAGAGCCCATAACTCTTCCTCCACCATACAGAACAATTCGAGATAAAAACAGAGGTATTTTGAAAAAAGGCAAGACACCTCTTTCAAAATCGTCTTTGAGCACTCAAGGGTCAGGGTGAAGCTATGTCTCAAATCTCAGTGAAAATCTTGATAACGTTTTCTCTCAAATTCAAAACAACTTTTTTTAACCTGTGTTTTGAGTTCGTTCTTTTTTACGCCTCCAAAAATCCATTCCATCTATATAAAAAATATTCTTTGTGACAACTTTATAAGAATGTAGTATTTTTTTAAGACATGGGGTTGTTTTTCTTTCTAAATCACGAACAGACTTTTTCCAAGTATAGGTGATTGAGCTTTCTCTTATCTTTTACGAAAAGTTAATGTACGTATCTATGCAGCGATATCTGAAGATTTTGACGATCCGCCTTAAAACAAGGTTTAAACTGGTCGGTTAGTTTGGTTGGTTGGTTGGTTGGTTAGTTTGATTTGATTTGATTCGATTTAATTTGCTTAAAGTTAGTTAATTTGTTGCATTTGGTCGGTTGGTCGGTCGCTGTTGGCCCGTAGGATTGATTTGATTGCATGCTCCGTTTCTCTTCCAGATCGACTACCTCAGCACCCAGGGTTCGCACCAAGGTGACGTGTTACATGACAAGGAGCTAAGTGAGTTCATCATTTACTATCAAGGCTATTTATTTTCTGTTTATATCGGCAACTACGAGACGTGTGGGTTTGATGCACCGAATCGAACCATGGCGACCAATTTGAATAACTATTGTTCTTCACTGACTAGCGACTGACTTTCCTCGTGTTCACGTGAAAACATAAAAGCCTTTTCTCATGTATGAAAGGCTGGTCAGTCGCTAGTCAGACGACCGTAAATATTTTGTTCAACGGAAGACGAACAGCACGTCGCATCGGTAGAAATGTCTGGATCGCAATAACGACCAGCATAATGATAGCGACAGATATTTGTTTCAGGGACATCGATTTATCCATTACATTCATTTTATCATTGAGATATTTTCTTTGAGAGACCTTGAAAGATTTAGTTAAATTCATCACGATAGTATTGATAAGGTTAAATTCCTTTTTAAAAACATCTTTCACGTACTTTCATTTTATCCTTTTCGATCAATTTTTTTCTAGTGGATGAGTTAGAGAGAGAGAAAATGACAATCGCGAAGCAGCACGATGATGGCCACTCAAAGGTAAGAGGATTAGACCTCGTAATGGGCGTAATGTCACGTGCGAGAATAAGATTCTTTGTTTGAGTTGCATCCATATTTATGTGTCTTCTCTTGCGCAACCGTTAAACAAATAATTGATATTCTTTAGAATGATATTTGGTCTGAAATGGAATAACATTAGACTATACCTTAAAAGCATTTCTATTAAAGAAAGAAATAATAATCAAGGGAATGACACGTGGTCTGAAATGGTCTAAGATGGGAAAACATTGTTTTACATTCTCTAATACAGGACGATCAAAAATATCACCTAATTAAGAAATCAGCCGTCGCTGTCGTGCAGAGAATGTCTATGCCTTCCCCGCCAGCTCTCGATGTCTTGATTGACAAGGCTGTGCATTACGTCATGAAAAAGACCATGGTCCGTGAGTACGTGCAAATTAGGTCTGGAATCAAAGAACTAGTAGATAAGGTCAGTATTACATAGCTCTAATAATCCCTAATGATATCTTGATACCGCTAGTAGTCGCACTGTAACCAAACTTGGATAACCAAGGCAATTATTAAAGACATGATTGTCCAAATATCTCTAATAATTCCTAATGCTAATCTTGAAACCATTATATCTGTTGCTCAAAAACGGAACTGGCAGTGAAATTATTACTTAGCTTTAATAATCCCTAATGATTTCTTGATACTTTTAGATGTTGCACAGAAACCTACTCATCGAGGATGAAGGTATAAGAATAAACTTTTTACCTGCACTCGTTTCTTTATATCTATGTATTCTAGACTGTTGGTTTGCCACAGAGATTGATTCTGGGACCTCTTCGCTTCTTTTTTTCTTTCTCTATTTCAAGCATATTTTATAGTCCAACAAGCATTTTTCTATTTGAAAGCCACAACTGTGGAGTTCCACAAGGTCAGTTATCGGACTTTTTTTCAGAGCATGCAAAGAAAAAGATTAAAAGCAGCCCAACCAGTGCTGGCCTCAGAGAAGAGAGAATAGTCTTAGCAATGGAAGAGATTATACAAGAATTGGCAATACGACTGAACCTAACCACGATGCAGGTATGTGACATATAGCACGATGAGTATCGCGACCTGCATTGGTTTGCGTACGCAAAATAGATTGAAAAATTCGGGTAAATTCCTCTAGTACACTTGCCAGTACACTGCGATTTCTGGACTCGGCATCATATGTGAGTAGAGATTTTTAGGTCTCTCCCTTGATTCGAGGATTTTTTAAATCTTATTTCGTTCTCTGGTTTCGCACTCAAAAGCTAACACGCTAAGTTTCAATTCAATCTGTGAGTTAGCCGTGCCCTGACTTAGATCAGCCCAGAGGTTGATTCAGGGTTCGATCTGTGAGTTAGCCATGCCCTGACTTAGATCAGCCCAGAGGTTGTTTCAGGGTTCTAACTGTGAGTTAGCCATGCCCTGATTTAGTTCAGCCCAGAGGTTGTTTCAGGGTTTGATCTGTGAGTTAGCCTTGCCCTGACTTAGATCAGCCCAGAGGTTGTTTCAGTGTTCAATCTGTTAGTTAGCCATGCCCTGACTTAGATCAGACCAGAGGTTGTTTCAGGGTTCAATCTGTGAGTTAGCCATGCCCTGATTTAGATCAGCCCAGAGGTTGTTTCAGGGTTTGATCTGTGAGTTAGCCTTGCCCTGACTTAGATCAGCCCAGAGGTTGTTTCAGGGTTCAATCTGTGAGTTAGCCATGCCCTGATTTAGATCAGCCCAGAGGTTGTTTCAGGGTTCAATCTGTGAGTTAGCCATGCCCTGA
>NW_022261469.1:3971-15223 GCF_009602425.1 Actinia tenebrosa | reverse complement strand
CCAGAGGTTGTTTCAGGGTTCAATCTGTGAGTTAGCCATGCCCTGACTTACATCAGTCCAGAGGTTGTTTCAGGGTTTGATCTGTGAGTTAGCCATGCCCTGACTTAGATCAGTCCAGAGGTTGTTTCAGGGTTCGATCTGTGAGTTAGCCATGCCCTGATTTAGATCAGCCAAGAGGTTGTTTCAGGGTTTGATCTATGAGTTAGCCATGCCCTGACTTAGATCAGCCCAGAGGTTGTTTCAGGGTTCAATCTGTTAGTTAGCCATGCCCTGATTTAGTTCAGCCCAGAGGTTGTTTCAGGGTTTGATCTTTGAGTTAGCCGTGCCCTGACTTAGTTCAGCCCAGAGTTTCATTAAGTTAGGTCTAAAAAGGGTAAGAATTAAAGTCGATGAAAAAAAAAATTCTCAAGGGTCTACTTTTTTCACCTCTATTAATAACCGTTTTTCCACTTTCACTCAATGATAGACGAAAAAAGTCGTCGATATATCTGTGAAGGTGCTTGCAAAGCATCGCGGTCTTAATTCTTTCCAACGAGAAGAGCTCCATGAACGAGTGACGTCACAAGTTAGAAAAATGCTGGACATCGAGGATGAAGACAACAAGGATGCACGGCTGAGGAGACTGGAGGAGAGAATTGAAAAGAACATCGAAAAGTACAAACTGTCGGCAAAACAGGTGAAATTTTGTTTTTTAAATCTAATATACTTATGCTATATGCCTCATCTCTCGTGTACTACTTATTCGTAGGATTCTACCAGCTCACTAGATACACCGTCGGATGACTAGGCCCAATACAGGCCTAAACAGCTGTCCACGGTTTCTAGTTGGGCTGGCTCATTTTACGCGACTTGAAGTTGTGAAAGGCTTGTGTGGCACTCTTCTTCAGTCATTTCATTTAAGGCTCGTAATTTACTTATTACGCATGTTCTTATACGATTTCCGAGCCCATCCCACACGGCTTACCTTTCTGTCAAGCCTTAAGATACCCAGCTGCTTTTTTAGCTGGGTGTAATGCTCTCCAATCTATCTTGAATTATCTTGAATGTCAGGCTAACATGAAAATACAAAAAAACTACTGCCACATGTTCCATCGAGAAAAAGTATTATTTCTTTTCTCGTATTTTTACGTTAGCCTTACATTCCAGATAATTTTGAGAAGGGATCCATTACTTATGCCTTTTCGTTTTGCAGGTTAAGACAATCGAGGGGCTAATGGTCGAAGAAGAAGCAGTAGAAGAGGGCCTAACTAAAGAAGAGAGAGTGCGCATGCTCAAACGTGTGTACGCTGATGTCATTGATGATCTGCGGGCGCAAAGAAATGAACAGAAAATTAAACCACCAAACCTTAACGATGTACAATTGACAGCTATCAATCATCTGATACGACAGAAAGCCATTGAACTGCAACTGAATAAAGAAGAGGTATTCTATTAATATTATTGTGTGACAAATAAATGTCGTAAATGTTTTATTTTGTACGTACGTTAATCTATTTCTTGTTTGTACTGATTGGGTTTTTTTCCTGTAACTAAGATCAAAGTTCTGGGGCTGGCAATCTTGACTGCAGTAGAACATTTATCGAGGAACCTGAAACCAACACAGCAACCCCACACTGAAAGTATGTATAAATTATGTAATATTTCAAAGCCGACAATGAAGACTGGACGGGATTTCAAGTCTAAGCAATTAGTTCCAGTCCGAGGCGCAGTCAAGGACTGGAACTAACTGCGCGGACTTGAAATCACGTCCAGTCCGATATTGGAGGCTTTGAAATGACTTCTCATCTCATTAATTATTCGACTTAGAGTAACTGGAACAAAATTAATTCAGTCCTAGGACTGAATTAATTTTGTTCCAGTTACTAGGACTGAATTAATTTTGTTCCAGTTACTAGGACTGAATTAATTTTGTTCCAGTTACTCAAGACTGAATGCATTCCTTTCACAGCACTTTACCAGGTTTCAAGTAACATCATGTGACCCAAAAATAGCGCTTTGATTGGATGGTTTACTCATGCATTATTAATGAGTATGAGAATATTATTTCTTAATCATTTCTTTTCTTTTCTTTATTTTTCTTTCTTTGTTCTCTTTTAAGTTCTCCTCTCCTTCTCCTTCTCCTTCTCCTTCTCCTTCTCCTTCTCCTTCTCCTCGCTTTTCTTCGTCTTTTTCTTGGTATCTAAACTACTTACCTTTAATATAGTCAATAGGCTAAAATTAAAGAGTTATTAAACTTAAAGGCATTGAGACTTCGTGATGCCTATAAAAACTGCTATATTATTATTATTATTACTATTATTATTATTATTATTATTATTAAAAATATTACAAAATATTTATTTTGCAACACAGTTAATCCAGATGTAGCGACAGCTATTCCAACAACAACAACAAATAAATTGCCCACAACAATGAAAACTACTGAACAGAAAACAGTCAAGACAGAAAGTCTGGATAAACTTGTAAAGGAAGAAAAACTTGAAAATGAAAAGCCTACAAAACGAGTCACTCACCATAAGGATCCCACTACGCATGCTCAGAAAACCCAATCAATAATTAGTCAGCGGATTCCCACTACGCATGCTCCTGAAGCAAAACCAAAAACTAGCCAGCGAACAACTACGGCGCATGCGCATGAAACAAAACATAGGTCCACTCAGAAGATTCCCACTACGCATGCTCATGAAACATTTCCAAAATCTACCCAACCGAGCCCCACTGCGCATGCTCGTGAAACTAAACCAACAAGTCAGCGGAGGCTGGTAAAGGAAGGGACTGACCTCGACGCCAAACTTCTTCAAGATGAAGCTGAGCTTGAAGGAAAAGGTAAGAAAAATCCTGGGAAAGTCGCTATGTTGGATAAATTCAACAAGTCATTATTTGTTTTGTTGAGTTTGTTTTGTTAATTTTTTTGTGTGTGTCTTTTCTTGATTATTCGTCATTGTTATTTTACGTCACCCAGTCCTAACGACAACGTAAAAACTATATTTTTCTTTCGCTCAAGATTCTGCAAAAAATGTGAAAATGGACCAAGAAACAAAGGCTGAAGAGTTGGAGTTAATACTAGAACGAAGGGCACAAGACAAAGAGGAATCCCAAATGAAAACCAAGCAGTCGAGTACGATGGTTCCCACTTCAACCAAGGTCATTGAAACGACTAAATATCCTGATGAAGTTGTCACGAGTAAACCAACCGAGTCACGTCATACCACGCAAAGAGTAACGCAAGCGACTGAAAAGATAACCGAAAAGGCAAAGCCAACGATCAGAGCAAAGAAAATAACGAAGCCAGTTGCTAGAAAGGTTACATCGGTCACGCAATCTAAGGAATCTAAGCTTAGCAAAGAACGACTAGAAGAGGAACTCTTAGAGGGACACGTTCTACAACCTTCCAAAAGTCACGTTACGCAACCCAAAAATTACGTCCCAAAGGTAACACAACCCAAAATTCATGTCACAGACGAAACGCAACCCAAGAAAGAGCATATTACGGCTGCAAAACCAACTGAAGATTTTGCAAAAGAACTGAAAAATATCATTGAGAAAAAGCCGATTCATAGCCGTAAAAACCATGAACTTCTACAAGATGAAGTTGAACTTGAAGATCTTGAAATACGAAAGGTTTGTTTTGTTGTTGTTGTTGTTGTTCTCGTTGTTGTTGACGTTGTTGATGACGTCGATGTTGATGCTGATGTCATGGAGATGCTCTTGTTTGCTGAGGATGATGATGATGATGTTGTTGTTGTTTTTGATGATGTTGTATTTGATGTTATTAATGATGTTAGTTGATTATGATTTTTCTGTTGTTATTGTTGTTGTTGTTGTTGTTATTGTTGTTGTTTATCTTCGATGTTGTACTTGATGGAGTTAATATTTATGTTGGTGAGGATATTGTTGATGTTGTTGTAGTCGTTTTGTCGATGGTGATGGTGATGTTGTTGTTGTTGTTGTTAATGATGGTGTTTTCGTACATGTTGTAGTTGATGTCGTTTTTGATGTGGCTGTTGCTTTTGATGCGATGGACCTATTGAAGTTGTTGTCAAGGATGTTGCTATAGAGGAGTTTCACGGACACCATCATAAAGGGCAAGAATAGAAATATTGGCATACAACATGGCTGCCATGAAATTCCTTTTCACTTTAGAAGTGTTTCAACAATTTTCTTTTTGTGTTCATTTTAGAACAAGACGCAACATGACACAACTTTGGAAAACGAGCTCAAGCTTGCAGCGAATCTTTTCAAAAAGAAGGTAAACCTACATTACTGATTGGTTATCGCAATAGACTGTTTTCTCAAGGTTGCGTGCGTATCCAACTTGACGGGCCACAAAACTGAAAAACTCAAATTCAATAAAATTGAGAAGCCAATTTTATATTTAAAGTGGAGAATAATCGATTTTGTGAATTCTTATCGTAAAAAGTTTCACAGCAATGCATGATAATACTCGTGTTCTGGTATCGTGGCCCGTCAAGTTCCTTAAATTTGGATCCACACGCAACCTTGAGAAAACGGTCAATTGACCCTTCTTAAAAATTGTCTTTAATTCAAGGCTAACATGAAAATACAAAAGAAATGCCAAAATTCTATCGAGATTTCGCATTCAAGATACTTTTGAGAAGGCGGTTCATTCAATTGTGTTACAATTCGATCCATGCGACGCGTCTTCGTTCCCATTCTTCCCTATGACGCGGACAAGGTGTAATATATGGTCCTGGTTTCAATTTTTTTTTTTTTTTTTTTTTTTTAAAGAAAAAGCAAAACACTTTGGATGAAGAGCTAAATGAAGTCCTGAAAGCCAAGGACCTAGAACTTGAGAAATTAGAAGAAGAATTGGAAGGTTTGAAGCCTTGGTAAGTTTATTAGACTTTTTCCGAGCTAATAAAATACCGCTGCGTCCATTGATTGCAGACTCATTTACTCAGTATTAGCCTCGTATCAGTGTCTAATAAATGTTCACAAATAGACCCTTTGCATGTGACGTCAAAGCAGCTCGATCTGTGGGACAAAACAAAAGAATTCCAATCTCCTGAGAATTGGAACCTATTGTTTTGTTCACCAGATTGAGCTGCGATCCAAAGTGCTGCAAGGGGTCTATGCCAATGGTAGATTAAAGAATTCACAACTTCAACAAATAAAAACACCTTGACATTCCACGGAACTTGGCACTGGAACACATTGAACATTCTACAGAAATTCGACGTTATCTAGCCTTGAGCAACAGAGAATCTGAGACTTCATTTACTGATTTGCGCGTGGTGATTGGTCGATAGCCGGTCTTTAAGCCACATAATGTTTTCAGGTTGCTTATTATCGATATTCTAATCAATCATTTTTTTGGGTTTCAGATAAGTTCAAGCATATTGGCCACGTTTCATTTCTAAGATGCAGTACAGTTAAATTGTTTATTGCAAAAAATGAAAAGTATTTTGTTTCAAGTTTGTATATTTTTTTACGACAGTTTGCTTGTAAGTTAGAATATAATTATATATAAGTTATAGCTCTTCAATTGCTGAGTCCTAGACTCTGTAGCGCCTGGTTAACGTTTTTTAAAAAGAATAAAGATCCCTCAATCCTTCTCTTATTTGTCAATCTTCTTTAATTTGTCTATCGGAGAAAAAACCGAAACAAATATCAGCTTCTAAATTCCAATAGCGCAGCGCAGCCGTGACGTCATAAAAACGAAGACAAAGGCGAAATTCGGACAAACAAATTTACAAGTTTACTTTCAGCAGATAATTTTTACAGCCGATCGCAGTTGATCTTAGTTTACATGGGTTATTATTGTAACTTTAAGTAGAAATGATAAAATCGGTTCGTATAATCCTCGTAGCGGTTAAACAAAATGCAATGTTTGTCCGAATCTTTAAGCTATTTTTAGAATCAGCGCGCTGCGCTATTGGAACGAAGTGGAAGAAGAACCGCTATGTGGAACCACTGAAGTTAATTCCTATTTTATGATATTTTAGAACCAATAAATTCTACTGAGATATGTTGACATAGCTTTAATGTTTACCGATAATTTCAGAAAAAAATAAAAACGGTCAAAGCTTCATCGAGTTATAAATGCTTGAAAGCTGGTTCTATTAAACAATAACTGACGATTTTTTAGTGTTGTTTTTTTTTAATCATGCAACATGTTATTACATATTATTATGATATTTTGATTTATCTGCTGATTTTTTTAAATTTATTTTTCCTTTGTTATTGAACTATTTCATGCGGCAGTGAAAATATTTTACGACTTTCTTGGAAGGATACCAAATGCTGGTACGTCTGGATAAACAATAAAACAACATGTGTAGTGTAAAACATATATAAATGAAAAAACAGGAAGGGAAGAAGGAAGAAGTAAACAAGGAAATCTAGCAGGCAAGCAAACAAGAGAGAGAAAGCAAACAAGCAAGCAAGCAAGAGAGCAAGCAAGCAAGCAAACAAGCAAGAAAGAAAGAGAGCAAACAAGCAAACAAGCAAGCAAGAGCGCAAGCAAGCAAGAGAGCAAGCAGGCAAGCAATCAAGAAAAAAGAGAGAGCAGAGATAACTAGCTAAAAGCTAGTGTGAGCTGCGTCGGTGTTTCTAATGAAACAGTAATGATAAAAAGGTAAATTATACACCGTGAAAAGATGAAAAAACTACTGACGTTTCGGACGCTAGTCCTTCGTCGGAGAGCAAGAGAGCAAGCAAGCAAGAAGCACGTACACGTAAGAGACAAGAAGCAAGCACAAACAAGCAAACAGGCAGGCAAGAAAGCAAGAAAGAATAACGCAAGCAGAAAGCAAGCAAGCAAGCAAGGAAACAAGCAAGCAAGCAATGCAAGCAGGTAAGCAAGAGAGCAAGCAAGCAAAGTAACAAGCAAGCAAGCAATGCCAGCAGGGGTGCTAGGATGGAAGGAAGCAAGGATGGAAATAAGCAAGCAAAGGAGAAAGCAAGGATAAAAGGATAAAGGGAAAGATCTAAGGAATTTGCCAACAAAGTATTTCATCAGGTATTTCATCACCTTAAACGCATCCATACAGCTCCATCCTCATCGAGATGTGGGCGTACCATGTCTTTGGTCTGAGTCTGATGAACCTTGCGATGATAGGATTAAGTGCGTGCTTCACAACAGTGTTCTGGTCCGAGTTTCTTTAAAGGCCTTCCCTCCTCCGTAGCTTGCAAACGTTCTTCCATTCAAACTGTACTGCAATGTGTAGCTTTTCACCCACTGGCTTAAGTCTTGTCGGCCTTGTGTGGCAATGTGCGTAACTCTGATAGGTTGGCCGAAATCGACCTGCAGCCATTGGTTGACGTTGTTATGTCGAGCGGCCCAAGAACCAGCTTTTGATCCAGAGCTTTTCATGTCAAGTCTGGCTCTTGTGGGTGAGTAGTTTGGGTTATACATGGCAGAAGCGGTGATCTTTGAGTCAGGAATTGCGCCACTTTTCATTCCAAGGGGGGAGATGCAAAATGCCACAAATTCTTAGTTTCTACCGATATCGATTCGGATTTCGGATTTCTTACGTGTAAAATATAAGCTATATGTTACCATCTAGTTTATATTATCGATGTACGATGAAGACTAGCGTGAACGTGCCGTCGAAACGACAATTACACGACCACATCAGCAACGCTGTAATTTATATATTATCGTGTTTAAATAAAAGCCATTATTATTCAGCATTATTATTATTATTATTATTATTATTATTATTATTATTATTATTATTATTATTATTATTATTATTATTATTATTATTATTATTATTATTATATTTAAAAAACAACACAAATATTGAAAATTTCATCCTGGCTAAACACTGATACGTCATTGCGGGATTCCTGTGGAGGCGCGGTTTAATCAAAATTCTCGTGGCTCTTCTCAATCTCATTTGAAAATGTATTTAAAGCTTCCTTCTTTGTTCGCTAAAAAACTAACCCTTTCCTTAGTAACGGCGGTCGATTAAGGTAATAGTATTTGTAGCTATCTTATTTGTCTTTTGTTTATTATTTAATTCATATGCATTTGGCCTAGTTTGGCATAAATGTGTAGCTTTGTATATCTATATATTAGTGAACTATTTACCATTGAAACTCGCTTCTTTACTTGTTTCAGCTGTGTTTATTTGTGTAATACCAATACGATTGACTTGAAATAATCGGTCGACGTTTCTTTTGTTAGTTAGAACATGCATATGGAACGTAAATAAATATTATTTGTAACTCTAGCTGTCTTGCTTTTGCAGATTTCTTTCAATGGAACTAATTTATGGGAAAAGGACATCGAAGTGAATCGAGGTGAAGAAACCTCTACGAAGGAGACAGCCACCATCTCTGGACTTAACCCATCCACTCATTATCAGTTCCAAGTATCCGCTGAGACGGACTGTGGAGCTGGAAAGAAGAGTAAGATAACAACAGCAAATACAAGTGTTGATGGTTAGTAATATGAAAGAAACTTTTTCATGAGCAGCCATTCGCCAGAGAAAAAAAAAAANTATTATTATTGTTGTTATTATTATTATCATTATTATTATTATTATCATTATTATTATTATTATTATTATTATTATTATTATTATATAATATCGGTCGTCTGGTAACAGTATTCAAGTCCCCATAACCGTCTCAGATTAAAACCCTGCTTTTCCAAAACACATCTATTTGATTAGCGAAATCTCTATCACATTACCTCAAAGATGTATGGTTTTATTGAATATTAGGTACAGAAAGAGCTTGAGAAACACCAATGAGGGTCACTAGTAACGTTTAATTTGTAACTTACTGCGGGAACATTGGTCACAGGTGTATCGGCAAGAAATGATACTCCAGGTTGTCTGGCACTTGAACTTGGTTTTAACGCTTTGGCAGCTTTTAGTCGAGAGGCTGTCTGAACAACCTGAAACACGAAATGAAAAATTATTAGAGTGTAACCGCGTGGCTCAAAATAACTCGAGATATAAATATAAACAGCCGCCATATGTTGGTTGAACTAAGGCCCCGTCCGCACTATGCCGGATAAATTTGAATCCGAATTTTTATTTATTCGGTTAGGCCTACCGTCCACACTAGTCCGGGCGAGTCCGGAACAATTCTTCACCGAAAACGATTTTTTTCGAATACGGTCTCCAGAGTGGAACAATTTGAAAACGCCGGCTAGCCGTATTACTGGTAGTGTGGACGGAGAACATTTCTGAGCATGTGCATCGAAGCTGAAATTGAGCCCACGGTGAATTTTTAGCCTTCCCGCCATGTTCCCATGACAATAATGACGTCCTCGTATCCGAATTTTTTCGGATACGAGGACGTCATTATTGTCATGGGAACATGGCGGGAAGGCTAAAAATTCACTGTGGGCTCAATTTCAGCTTCGATGCACATGCTCAGATGTGCAATGAAGCGTTTTTGCCGCCTCTGATCGGACTAGTGTGGACGCGAAACATTTTATCCGTTTTCATGTGTGGACGGAAAACTTTTTTTTCGGTTTCGGTGTGAAAATTTCGGATTCAAATTTATCCGGCATAGTGTGGACGGGGCCTAACAGGAGAAGCTAACGAGGAATGCTTTATCATCGTCAACGTACTCGTATTAGCTTTAAAATTTTCTTTTTTCCTAGTTATAGTATCGTATCTTGTATCTTGTCTCAGGCCGAGCTTGTTTGGACTTAGAGTGTGTTCTCGGCCTGTGTAAAGTCGTTAAGTAAAAAAAATTTAAAATAACGATTATTGTAATTTGCATTTTATAAAAGAAAAGAAAAAACTTGCTTGCTGTGCTGTGTGCAGATATGAAGCACTTGGGAATTGTCATAACACTCGAGAGCGTTCTACTTCTCTCGTATTCTGCCAACCCCCACGTGCTTTATAACTGCACACAGCACACGCGCGCGTTTTCTATTTCTTCAGAACAATTGTGTTCCGTGTCATTTCTGCCGTTCGCCGGAAGGAAAACGTGATACGTAATCGATATCTCTATTATTAAGAGCAGTGCTCAATTAGGTAGCTAGTTGATTTTTCATTCATCCTTGATTCGTTTATTAAATATAATGGATGGAAGCTTTAGACGATCACTTACGACACGTGGCGTAGCAGAGTTCGTTTTCAACGAAAGAATACTTGCAATAGCCATTCTCCTTGACGTAGCGACAGTTAACGCTTCTCAGCCGATCTTTACGAATCGAGCTTTTCTCGGATTGAGCTAAGGAAATAATAAAATAGATGAACATAAAAAAATATTTGAACTTAAAAAAACACAATCAAATCCAGTGAGAAATACAGGCTTTTAAACAGAACTACGCAGAAAAAACTGGTGCGATTGACACGAGTTTAAAACGTCTGCGCATGCTCTGAATCCGTATGCAAATTAGTCAAAACATAAGAAAATTTGACTTTCAAAGATGCCTGATAAATTGGACTTCACAAAATGCCAAAACTTTAGTGTCCATGTTTGAAACTTAAGGCTAACTCTTTCATATCGTGTTTGTTAATACAGTATCTTGGTCTGACAAAAGTATATTCTCGAACTTTTTTGTATACTTGGAGAAAACAAACATTTATTTTCTCACTCAAACTCTTCAAAATTCTTAGAAAACGTGCTGAAGTGCACGCATGCGCAAACGTTTTTCTCTAGTGTCGGTGCGATTGGCTTCACAAATGGGGTTCCAATTTTATTCTATATCTACTGAACGCAAAAAAGATGATTGACTTCACAAGATCTCACAAAAGGAGGGCTCCTTGAAGTCACGGATAGCTATAGTCTCGCACTTTATACCACGATGAATCGATTTTTTTTAAAAACAAATTTCTTGCGATTTAGCACGCATTTGTCGCCCTGCACAAGGATGACGTTTTTCATGAACTTCATAGTTTTGGCCATTGAAAATTATAAAAAATATATCAAAGGAATGCTTAAAATATTAAAGTATTAATTACCTGCATCAGTAGTTCCTGCAAAAAGGAAAAACGCTAGTCCTAATGTAAGTAGGAACGCAGGGAACTTCATCTTTAACTGCTTCTATATCGAGACGTCTTTTCAAGCCTATTTATACCCTCAAAGCGGAAAAAAAAAGTTTTCTCTTATTTTTTTGGGACGTGATTAATGATTAATTATTTATTGATATATCTATCTGTTTGCCTTTGGAGTTAAAATCTGAGTCTCGTGATTGAGTTGATCTAAGTCAGGGCATGGCTAACTCACAGATCAAACCCTGAAACAACCTCTGGGCTAAACTAAGTCAGGGCATGGCTAACTCACAGATTGAACCCTGAAACAACCTCTGGGCT
>NW_022261468.1:116427-129090 GCF_009602425.1 Actinia tenebrosa | reverse complement strand
TTGCGCATACACTACATACAGACAAACAGATCAGACAGTACTGTACATCTATCCAATTCAACCATTTGCGCATACACTGCATACAGACAAATAGAGCACTCTTTCGTGAATTGTTTTTACCACCAGAAGATAAGCTTCGTATCTTGGCGCCAAACAGGCCAAAACATGTATAAGAAATGCAACTTAGTGAAATGAAAGAAGGCAAACGCGCTAACACATTTAATTTTGATTTTCTGCGGTCAGCATTCGAGAATCTGTATCAGAGGATGGGTACGAAGTAGTAGTATCGAGATCAAGCAGGAGTGACAGCAAAGCATCAAGCACCAGCCAACGAAGTTTCGAGGATAATGATGTATATGGCGATGAAAATGTATACGACAAAATTGAATCGTCCGGTAGTCAAAGTAAAGCAGACAACAAGCTAGAGGATGAGGCTGCAGGAAGCTACGAGTCCGTTGGGTCTTTCAAAAGAAAAAATCTCCAAAACAAAAACAACAAACCCGAAGTTTCTGGTTACGGAATGGTTGCACGACAAGGTTCTCTACCTCGAAATGACCAAGGGTCGGGTGTGTCTGAAATCGGGGCGTATGATGTTATTGGAGGAACTTATGAGGCGGAAGTCCAAAATGAAGGCAATCTGTATTCACAGGTTAAGAAGCCGATTGCCTCTCCACCATTTGAGGTTACGGACTCGTTGTACGCAGAAGTAGAGAATGCTGGCAGTATTGCGAATAGTGTGAGCACCGGGAAGTCTTCAAAGCCCAATATTACAGTTTCTAACCCGATGCCCGTGTTGGTAGAGAGCGATGATGATGAGGAAGATGAAGACGAGAGTGACGCTCGTGATACTCTTGAAGTCAAAAATAATGGGCTGTCAAAAGATCCCCTCCCTCCCCCCGTCGGCAGTATCTACGCTGCTGATGAGATTAAAAGCCTACTGCAGGAGATTGATGGGGATGTCGACGAGAAGTCACAAGAGATCAAGCAAATTAGTTATAAAGATGACTTACTCATCCCTGAATCTTGCGAAAACGCTTTCAGTGAACTGAAGAAATTTTTGGTTTACTTAGAGGCGACAGAGCGCTAATTTTTCGTCTAAAGAAGTACAGAACAGCGAGGGACACATTAAGAAGCAGTTTTATTCCTTTAATTCGAGAGGTTTTCAGCCGTGAACAAAGTTTATAGTATAACTGATTTCTGATGTGTCCTCCTGGAAACCTTAATTAATTGTGCTTTTTAAAATATTTGACTAAACCGTTGTTTTGGTAGGTAGGCATTACTCGCCTACATACTCATAAACATGATTCTTACTGCTGGTTTACCTTCTTCCTGGAATTGATGGTTTTCACGGCGGCCATGTTGGAGGAACTTAACAAAAGAATTGTCAATGAATTCTTTTGTTACGTCCTCCAACATGGCCGCCGTGTCTTTTGTTGTTCAATTCTCTTAGGAATGGTTGAAAACCATCAATTGCAGTGACCAAGAATGCAGTAGAGTGATTTATAGTATTTTTAGTGTGTGCGCAGCCCCACTGTATTTAGAAGGGGATGGGCTTAATTGACAATACGGTTGTAATAGGAAATCCTGTAGGAAACTGTAATACGCCGCGACACTATATTAAAAAGTCAATATAAAATTTTCAAGGTTAAATGAATACATATTAGGACAACTAATCTCTACCTACTGTAATTGTATTATTATTTTTGCATTGTACCCCAATGCAGGGACGCAACCACCAGGGGTCTTGCAGGGTCGGTGCACAGGAAATGGAAATGAAACTAAGGTTATAATAGCCATTTTCAGAAGTGATATAACATTCCAAGGATTTGCAGAGAAAAAATACATAGGGAGAAAAGTAATGAACATGTCAGCGGACATTCAGCTGGTGGTGGGGGGGGGGGGGGGGGGGGGGGGGGGGGGGGAGTTACACGTGCACCCATTGCACCCCTCCTGGGTACGCCCCTGCAATACCAGTTTATATCTAGGGGAAAACTAGGAAATGTTAGTTAGAAATTAGCATATCCATGAATATCGCTCTTGACGGCTAGCGTTGCTATGCTATTCGCCTGTGGCGCCACAGATGGCTGTTAATATTTGGTTTAACGTTTATATTATGCGCCAGCTAGAGTTTGTAGAATATATTAGGAAACACTCGATTTTAGCGTCACCGACTCTTATTTGGTGCTAGCGTTAGCTAATGCTTTCTCGTTAACAATTTGAAGTCATATACTTAAAAATAACATATCAAAGGCAATTTAAAAGTATTTAACTTGGTATAAACTGAATAAACGCGTTAGCGTTCAATATTATGTAGGTATATTTTTAGCCATTCCGAGGTCGAGGGAAAGACTGGGGTCGATTTGGCATTACAGTGCATTGTGGAACGGTTTGGGGGACGAAATAAACGCTATCTTGGGAATATGACTCTTAATCAGTCCCACAATGCATTGTAATGCAAGCTCGATTCAGTTTCCTCATCCTCAGACTGGCTAATATTACACTCTAAGGATGTAAATATAGCTGTTAAAAGTTATTAGTTTCAATGTAATTTTATATATTATCGTTGTTTGTCGTTCAAGTTGCAAATTTTCTTTATTTTTCTTTACAAACCGTTGATGAATGGTTCAATTTTGCAGTTCAATAAAAACAAAAATAAAATATTAACACAAATCAAAAAGCACAATTTTCACGTCACGGTCACGTCATTGTGTTACAGTGACGTGACCGTGACGTGACCGTGATTTCGGGCATTCAAATAGAACCTTTAATTGTATAAAAAGTACATTTTGTTTAGACGGAACCGGATCCAATATGATGTCTTTTAAATAGTGGTTTTCCATCTCAACATGCGCAAAACATACTGCCTACGGCTTGACGTGTTGGCGTAGATGTTGACACGGTATCGGTCGAAACTCCACTTATGTGAATATTTCACCATTCAACTATTCACAGCGTAGAATCAATACTGTAAATATTGGGGGAGGGGGTATTGGGGGAGGGGGGGGGGGGAAACATTACTAGTAATTATCTTCTTTTTCCATTTTGAAATAAATAAACTTCCCCTTAGCCGGTTACGTTATAGCGAATAGTGTAGATTGTATATTAAAATTCTGATCATGTTTTACTACCAGTATATATCGTCAAAATAGCAATATGTGCGTTCCCAAAGTCTCTTCAATACAACATAAGTTCACGGTCTAGTGCGTATAAAGCTCACATGGCCAGCTAGACTCCCAGATTTGACACAAGCTGGCCGGCAAGGACGGATCTTATTTCTTGGTGCTAGTTAATATTTAACCAAGGCCAACGTACGAGTAGGCATGGCACACCCAAGAGCAACAGAACTGCGGGCTAGGAATGCTGGAGGTTTAGGCGGAGAAGTGAATCAAGAAAAGAATCTTCAAAGATTTTCAAGAAACCAAGCAACCTCTGACGAGGCTCCACTACTCGACGAAGAAACTCTCCTCAGTAAACACGAAATGGCAGAGCAACAAGCTATCGAGATCGAGCTCGAGAAGACTGGTCTAACGAAGAAAGAAAACGAGCAGTTGTTCTTTCGAGACGGTGTACGGTTAATCGATTATGTCCTGGTTTTTGAGGCGCCGGCAGCCGATACTGAGATAGATGAAGACGACCAACAGAAAGAAGACTCTCACGCTGAAAAAAGAAAAAAATACGAAGCGAATCTTAAAGAGCTTGGCTTAGAGTTAGAGTTCGAAGATGGTATCTCCACCAAGGTAAGAACAGGTATTTGCATAATAAATGAATCTTACAGACAATAATAACACCACGTGTAGTGAAATTTTAAATAATATTCAATTGATTTTCAGTTTTACAAACGTTTAAAACATGTAATCCATCTAGAATTTTGTCTGTTTTCTTTGGTAACAGTCAAATCTAAAAAATAATAATGAGAGTCTAGGCTGATTATAACCCCTGTGTAGACATAATTATATCGTAGTTTAATATTCAGCGCCAGGCGTTTGTTAGTAAACATTTTCTATTGTATTATGGCTTTAAGAAAACGTTAATGGCTTTTCCTAATTGTTACAATCATATAATATTTGATTTTGAAGTTGTTTACAACTGCTAACTTTTCGTGTCAGCTTCTCAGTTTCGAATCATTGTTGGGGTCAAGTCAGGGTTTTAGTGTAAAACACAAAATATTATCTTAAAAAGAGATCAAATATCTTGTATAATTAACTTAGGTAAAAAGTCCCCCTTACTGGGAAAGCAACAATACATTTATTATATTTGAGTTAGCAATGCAGAAGTTAAGACACACAAAGAGCACTTGGATTCTCTGGATTCTCGAAATTCGATGTTACATTCCATTTGATAAAAAGATGTGATAGCAAAATTATACTAGTTCACTATAGCTCCCATTTATCCCTTGATGAAGACTGATCAATGTAAGGGGTCTAGCAGTCCTTGTTCAGTCAGGGAGGAGGTGCAATTAGGGAAAGGTCAGATAACCTTATATTCATGCGTAAAAATAAGGCAGGCAATAGCTAGAATACACTTAAAAGTGTGTGATTTGAAAATATAGTTTATTAAAATTATAGAATTGACTTGTACATTTATATATTTACTACAATGGCACCAGTCTATTATTCCTGCGAGCAGAGTCTCCTTTTAACTCTGCTCGCAGGGCAGTCTATTATATATGTGGAGGCCCATCATTGTAAAGTGGATACCCCCAAATTGTCTCCTAATATTACTGTAACAATACTGCCTCACCTCCTTGAAAGACATCAATAAGAAACAAGAAACCCATTTGATCAGTTAAAGAACATTTTGGGTTTTAAGAAAATTGGATTTAATTTTGTTCCCCAAACCACGAGCTAAAGCCATACTCAATTACATCGAACCTCCGCCACTTGTTCCCTTGAACACTTGTATGAATTTTCTTACTCTATAAAATTTCATAAACAGGGACTACTTGTAATTTTTAAATTACCTAAAGCTTTGACAATAATTATGTTGCAATTACCCCTCAAAACTGTGGGAATGGAAATTGCATTTTCAAGAACCTGAATATTAAAATTTTCAGGGGGGTGGGGGCATTTCCCCAGAAGATATGAGGTCATTTTCTAGTTTTCAAATTTTTAAATGTAATTAATTTACTGGTCCTTCGTAGATATAGTTATTTTCAAAGATGTAGAGTTTTATATTTTTGATACATTATAGATATTTGATTCTCATTGATTTTTGATTCTATTAAGTGCAAACAATATAACCGTGAAACTTTAGTAATACTAAATAGCACAATTTCATGCAAATTCCATTGTTTTCTATTGTTTAGTTAGCACTATTTTGTACTATTAGTAATTAGTTATTCACAGATTAATTGTTTGCACTTTACTTTTATATCTATAATTTATTCATTCATATATTTCATAATTACTTAGTATTTATGGTTATTGATCTGAGGTCCCTCATGAAAAGCACCACTGGTGGTGCAGGGGTGGATCCAGGATTTTGTTCAGGGAGGGGTACGTGCTATGCACAAAGTTAACCCTGGGATGGGTACACCCCTTAGAATCAAAGGGAAAACATTATTTTATATTGGTTATCTTCCAAGTAGGGGCACAAAGTGGAACAAGAGAGGGGTGGATCTAGCTGCCCCTGGATCTGCCCCTGTTGTGATAAGATTCCCTCATTAAGTAAATTTTTTTATACATTCACCCCTCAAATTAGCCCCTAGCCTTCTATGCAGGCATTTTTATGGTCCTTTATTAAAAACCCCTGTCAATGTTCTCTTGTAACGGTGGGCACCTCGGGAAAAGAAAAGTGTCCATTAGTAGAGCTGTTTGTCAATGACTAGAGTTCCCAAAAGTGGACATACCATGATATCTTTTAATTAGAAAAATAGTATGTATCTGATTATGGGAGCTGGAAAACAATAAATAGATCAAAACTGAAGCCTTCAGCAGCTAGATAGAATATGTATAATGGCATCACAATAGCTATTTATCAGTCAAAGCTCTGTAAACATTATAGGCACATGAGCATGTTTATTAATAGAATTTTTGTTTTTAATATTGTGCTTTTTTGACGCCATTTTACATATTCTATCAAGGGGATGAAGGCTTCAGTTTTGAAGCCAAAACGTCCATATTTTTATTATTTTGGAATGTGTGATTGCTCCTACAACACTTTTAATATTTGAGGCTTTATAGTGAAGGTCAAACCGTTTGCAGATATTTTAAACGAAAGCAGAGTATCCTGATTTATTGTTTAATTATTGTTACTCAGAGGCTTAGTTCAGCTGGTAATTAAACTCAGCACCTCCTGTCAGTATGTATAACTACGATCAGATTTATGGGATGACAGGGCAGTTTATAATTGTGATATAAATGACATTATTACAAGTATAGGATTATATATTGCTTTAACCACTTGCAACTTTTCTTTGTGTCTAAATCTAGAGTTTGTGTTGTTTCTAAATTCACATTTGTTTGAGGGAAACGATTATGGATGGGGCAAGGGAAGAGGTAATAGGCATGAATGGAAAGAGGGAGAAAGGGAAGAAAGTTAAGAAAAAAAACAAAAAAACAAACAAACAAATTCTTATTAATATAGGAGTATTATACATTACTTATCATCGTTTCAGGGTAATACCAAGCGAGATACCCATTTCATTAAGATTCATGCACCATGGGAAACCCTTGTCAGGACAGCAGAAGAGATGTTAATAAAGATGCCCATCAAAGATAGTGACATTGACATTAAAACTTGGTCTGAGAAGCACTTGAGTGAAGAGTTTGTTGAATCCATTAACAGCCATGATCCGTTCAAAATCAAGGACTCTAATATCCCCCCTCGAAAGAAGCAGTTCGTAGCGACATTCAGGCGGGATCATTTGGACCAGTTCCTTGGCCATCATGACAAGGCAACATTTTTTAATCGAACTGACCGTAGCCGTATGGTCGAGCGCCTTTGCCTACAAGCATCCTTTGGCGAGAACCGTTTTGACCAGGGAATTAAACGTCTTCTCCATCAAGGAGCTTATGTTGCTGCGTACCCGCTGCATTCAGGACATGAAGAGACCCCATTTGGCCAAGTGCCGTCCAATGATCGACAACGGCTACGTCGAGACTGGGCAAGATTTGGGCGTKTGCTTAAATATCAACCATACGATGCAATCAAAGATTATTTTGGCACAGAAATTGGGCTGTATTTTGCTTGGCTTGGCTTCTATACTGCTATGCTTGTCCCAGCGGCAATATTTGGCCTGATAGTCTTTATTTATGGAATAGCAAATGCCTACGATTTCCCACCAGTTAAAGACATCTGCAATAAGTCCAATGAACGCCTTTTCTACATGTGTCCTCTCTGCGATCAGCAGTGTCCCTATTGGACGCTGATATCGAACTGTTACTATGCCATTGCAGTAAGTGCTTTTGACAACGATAGCACAGTTGCCTTTGCAATATTTATGTCGATTTGGGCGACTCTTTTCTTGGAGTTCTGGAAGCGAAGACAAGCTGTTCTGGCGTACGAGTGGCACATGATGCATTACGAAGATGAAGAAGAACAACCACGACCTGAATTCCTTGCCCGAGTCACAACCTTGAAAGAAGACCCAATTACTAAGAAAATGGTCCCTCATGTCCCTAAGATAAAACAGTACCAGAAACTCGCTGGTGTTGGAAGCTTAGTGGCATTCATGATCAGTCTCGTACTTGGGGCCGTTGTGGGCGTGGTGGTATATCGTGCATCTGTATATGGTGCTCTTTTGAGTGCTGAAGATCCAAGTATGAAGAAGAATGCCAAGATCACTACTACTATAACTGCTGCTCTCATCAACTTGATCTGTATTAATATCCTCAAAATTGTCTATGAGAAACTGGCTATGTTTCTGACGGAATGGGAGAACCCGCGTACGAATACAGATTTCACCGACAGCTTCACGTACAAGATGTATCTTTTCCAGTTTGTAAACACGTATTCTTCAATTTTCTACATTGCGTTCTTCAAGTTGAATCTAGTGATTGGCACTCCAGGGAATTATCAACGCCTTGGTGGTAGTTATCGGTTGGATGGTTGCAGTAGTGGTGGGTGTTTGATGGATCTTTGTATACAGCTAGTGATCATCATGGTCGGTCAGCAGGTCATTGGCAACATAACAGAGATAGCGATACCGTAAGTAAGCATTGAATAAAGTAGGTTTTGTACTGAGGGATGTGAGAACGTGTCATGTCCTAGCAGTTTTGATTGGATGAGCAGCTTAAGTTACATGTGATTGATCCATTGGAATCCACTGTTAATCCCATTCTTATTATTAGTCCAGTAAGCTGTAGTAACTAGAGAGTATTCTATAACTTATGAGTGATTAGAGCAGTTTTAGTATGACGACTGTGAAAATCTCAAGACAAGAGCAATGGCGTGACACGGAAAGGCATACGCTAAACCATTTAAATTGCGTGAGAATTTAATTTAGAGCTATTCAATTCAATGTAGAGCTATTGTAAGTTTTGATTTTTTGCTGGTCATTTCCGGTGGCGAAAGTTTTGCTTCAAAACCTCGCGCGGAGGCATCTATTCAATGCTGATTATCTGGAAGACAAGCTTGAGACACCCCACTTTTCTTTTTATATTTGGAATCAGCATTAAAGTTCACTATAGAATTGTAGTTTGAAAAAAGTTTAATTTTCTTCCAAAAGTAGCCAGTCACCTTAAGATTCTAAAAGAAATATCACGGTCGCGGCATGGCAGGCTTATGCACCGTGATTTTTCACAGTCATATGAAAACTGCTCTATTTCTGTTCCTAACAGCTGACTGTCAGTATAGCATATCTCTTGAACGTGCTCTAAACCTTGTATGTACCTGCCATGCTTTCTCACGTGGCCAACAAACTTTTTTTTACTTTACAGAGGATTGATGAAGTGGTGGAAGCTGAGGCAAGCTCGCAAGGACTCCTACATAGAGATTCCACGATGGGAGATTGACTATAAACTAAGTGCCCTTCCTGAGCACCATTTGTTTTGGGAATACCTTGAAGTCGGTAAGCCATCCAGCCAGCCAGCCAAATAGACCTGTTTTGAATTCGTTAACCGACAGGATGGTCCATCTTTGGTACATGCATAAGGAATGCATGATGTGCAAAAGATATTTATACCGTAGCTGGACCATGTATCATGTTTGCTTTCTCAAGACAGGTCTATGCATAGGCAGTATCCTTTCTGAAGCTTCAGCAATTCCAATTGGTTACATACTGGCAGTAAAAAATCTGAAATCCAACAACGGGCTTTTCATTAGTAATCGAAGATTCGATACATTCCTTTCTTGCTTCTGGTTGGAGTGCGTGTCAACAAAGCAGTTTCTTATTTTGTGTAAATTAGTCCCGTCTGTTTTTTTCTCGATTTTGTTCTCAACATGAAAACACTAATTAATGTCATTTTTTATTAAGTTCTCCAGTTTGGATTCGTCACCATGTTCGTGGCTGCCTTCCCTCTAGCTCCACTCTTCTCTCTCATCAACACGGCAGTAGAAATACGTGTTGACGCTATCAACTTTGTTTGTCAGTTCCGACGCCCGACTGCCCACCGAGCTCAGGATATTGGCGCCTGGTTTAACATCATGGAAGGCTTGGCCAATATTTCTGTCCTCATCAATGCCTTTGTGATAGCTTTTACTTCTGACTTTATTCCAAGGTAAGTTTATGCATATAGATTTAGTTAAATTAAATAAAATACACGTTCAGAGTAATTTAAGTTTTAGAAAGTTTAATGACTTTTCAGAAGGCCGCAAACTTCCTTCATTTGGATTGAATTATTTGTGCGTTTCTACTTAGAACTGTAGAACGTAGAACTGTAATTCCAAGGCCTTTCAACTGCAGATTATGTTACGATCATTTCTGTATTGTTTAGACTAGTGTACAAGTACAAGTACAGCGAAGATGGAACTCTCAATRGCTACCTCAACAACAGCATGTCATACTTTAACGTAGACGACTACAATGTAACCGACCCACAAGCACAGCCTCTCGAAAAATACGCCCACGCGTTTTTGAATTACTCTCAACCTTTCTGCCGGTAAGAGTTATCGTGATACATTTTATCACAATTAACAGAGATTGAAAAGCAGTTTCCTTTTCATTCCCAGTTTTCCAAATCTCAGTCGATCTCCGAATAAGGCTACTGTTTCGGCACAGCCTTAGTCTTGATAACCATATCATGCTCAATCTCATCAATTGATGGTTTTCACGGCGGCCATGTTGGAGGAAGTTAACAAAAGAATTGTCAATGAATTCTTTTGTTATATCCTCCAACATATGGCCGCCGTGTCTTTTGTTATTTGATTCTCTTGGGAATGGTTGAAAACCATCAATAGTTCTTTTAAAAAAAGAAGAAAAAATATGGCTTTTCGCAAACTCCTTTTTTTCTGCATGGGTATCTATTTAGATTAATGCTAGATATCTGTATCAGTTACCCAGGTTACCATGAACCACACAAGCCATACGATGTCACCAAGCAACACTGGCACGTGATTGCAGCCCGCCTTGCCTTCGTATTCGTCTTCCAGTACTTGGTGTATTGCGTGACAAAGTTTGTGTCGTGGGTCATACCTGATAAGCCTCGTCATCTTCAGCTAAGGATTAAGCGAGAGGAATACCTTGCCCAAAAGGCTTTGGAAGAGACCATGTCGTCCTCTGTTATCGCTTAATACCTTAATAATGGTACGTTTTAGTTTTAAAAGTTTTTACGGAATTACCATAGCTGTAAAGAGCATGTTAAAATTAGAAAACGGTGAAAATTAAAGGAAATCAGCTCAAAACCCACGAAGATATGAATCCCGAAAACTGTGGATTTTATAAGGAAATCCTTGGTGGTTGGCATGATTGCCTTACACAAATGTTTTTATGCAAAAATTCGATTTTTGAAAATGTCTTTGCGAGTTTCGAACTTCCTTCCTTCAAACTTCTTAGTTTTACTTATTGTAACATGCTCTTGACCTTTGGAATTACACGATAAAAACTCATTGGCCTTCAGTTAGTGGTAATGATTCCTAACGAGTTTAGAATATTTTCACTTTCTTTTATTTGATTTTTGTTAACAATTGCATGTTTTTTCTTTTCTCCAGCTGTCCTCTAAGGTCATACGCATCGCCAACCAACATTAATGATACCTGCAACGTGTAGTCAAAACGTTATATGTTTTTTATATGTTATTATGTATATGTATTGGTCTGTATAGAGTGGTAAGTCACTGGTCATAGTCTGCAACACGCTTAATTACTCCCTCAGCATTTCATAGTAATCTCTTACTTAAAACAACAGAATTCATGATTACCGCAGTATCAGTAAAAATCAAAAAGGTCTATTGATTCAGCGCCGACCTACTTACGATAATCTTAATAATGCACACCTCAACAGTTCAAACCCGGCCATCCACTCTGGAATGCCACGGATCTTCACTAGATTTTTTTTATATTTTTGAAATTTCGTTGGCGTTTAAAAATCCAGAGCAAAGTAATCCTCACAATTAGCAAAAATATATAAGTTTAAAAAATTTAAAATTAGTTCCGAGTACAGGGCTGTCAACTCTCCCGGATAAACCGGGAGTCTCCAGATTTTGGGCCGTATCTCCCGGTCTCCAGATTAGAGTCTCAAATCTCCCGGACAATCCCCGAAGCTGACCATTTTTTCTTGTGAGACCCGAGTTTCACAACCATAAAATTCCAATTATCTTATGTTGTTTGTGTTATTTTACATCGCTAACAAAATCAAATCGTTCCTCATGGCTGTTCTTGCAAGCAGGCCATTGTAATGAAGCGATAATCTGATTGGTCAGAAATAAACCAATCACATCAAATGTTACAAACCGAAAGGCGTCTTTTCGCGCGCTTTTTGACGCGCTGTGACGTCATGTCCCTTTCCTATCAATTCTCCAGATTTGAATATCTCGGGGGTTGACAGCCCTGCGAGTATATGTAACACCCTTGTTAGTTTGCTATTAGTCATTCCGGTGTTGAGGAAAAACCTTGGTTGAGTTAGCATTGCAGTGCATTGTGGGGCTGTCTTAGGGGACATATATCCAAGATGGCGTCTATTTAGTCCACTAAAACAGTCCCACAATGCACTACTACAATGTCCACTAGACCCAGTGTATCCTCAACTTCGGTATGGGTAATTAAAAGATTGTCTGTTTATTTTCGTACATATTTTGAGAAAATAATATATTAAAGATATTATGTCAAGTAAAGCCTGTATCATACCGTCGATATCGCTTGCATGCATGCAGCCGCGGTGCTATGGGAAAGACCTTTTTGTGTTACGATAGGTCAGAGCAATGCGAGTTACATTTGCCTTGACTTTGATCAGCCAAGAGGTTTTTTGGGTATCGATAAAAATCTGAAGTTATAGCATTTCACAAGCGTACACGGTATTTACACTTAGGCCCTGGCTAAACGAGGAAACAAGTTTCCCGCGCGGCGCATGTTCCCGAATGATACCAAGTTTAGCCACATGCGAAACATTGCTACGTGCAACAAATTTTGCTTCAAAGACGAAAAAATGTTCCTGCTGTGCGGCAGAAACATTTCATGATCATGCTTCCAAGACGCATGGAAACAATGTTTCCCAATGTTTCCTCGTTTAGCCACGAAAGTCAACATTCTAAAAGTTCGTTACTTAGCAACGCTAGCTCTATTTTGAAA
>NW_022261468.1:61256-76798 GCF_009602425.1 Actinia tenebrosa | reverse complement strand
CTGAGTGGTAAAACAGGGATCTCTCGTACACGTACAGGATGGTTAGAACCTTGATCATCTTCGTGTGGGTGTGGTAGAATATTAGGGTTACCTGAAGTCTCTAGTGCAAGGTACTCTGGATCAGAGAAGACTGCAAGTGATCGCTCAAACTCTGCTTCTATCATCTCCAGGAATTGTTGACGCATCTCTTCAATGCTGTCCATTGCTAGTCTTTCTTGGGCATCCAGTGATGGATGATAGTCACTCATTATGATATCAGTCAATTCAATCGCTTTCTTATAATGATTTGTATTTTCTCTTTAGCGCACGGAACGAGCTCGTTCTCGGTTCAGTGTCAAAAGAAATATGAAGGAAAGTAAACAAATCCTGATGCTAAGTAACGGGGAGCGCGCGCATTTATGTCATAATGGTTATCGTGAGCAGTGACGGAGTGCGCGCGCTACAAATCAATCGATAATCGATTAGCGCGTGCCTAAAATACATTGAAATAGCCAATGTGCACGAGCACGAATCTCTAGCACAAAGCGTGATGGCAAACCGAGTACTCAAGGTTTTTCAGCTCCTCTAAAAATTCGTCTGACGATTTTTCCTTCGACATTTTCTATGAAACTGTAAGTATTTCAACAGACGAAAATAACAGAATAATTATTTACTGAAAATTTTATTGATTTCCTTGTTCTGATTCGTGTAGTACTCGGTTCCCCATCATGCTTTGTGCTAGAGATCAGTGCTCGTTCATATTGGCTATTATGGTTAAAATAATGTTTCTTCAACCAAAAAGAATTATTTTCGAGCTTTTGGTTGAAGAAACACTAATTTAGCCAATACGAAACCAACCTACAAAATAATACTTCACATTAAAATAGTTTATTGGGCGACGTACAAAATTAATCGATCATCGATTAGCGCGCTCTCAAAATACATTGACACTAGCAGTATAGAGCTGYTAAGTGTGACGTAATTTGAAAGAAAAACTACTTCCGGGTCCAAATTAATAATTACTTCAACAGACATTGTTCTGTTTTTTCTTCATAGCAGGATTTTTGTTCATATATTTGTTGAATTGTTGTTAATATATATATATAGTAATCATTATATTATTGTTACGGTTGTGGCAAGATTTTAGCGATCTTTTGAGTGATGATTGGACCCGGAGTACGTCACAACTTAAAAGCCCTATTGCGAAGGACAAAATCAATTGACTATTGATTATCGCGCTCTTAAAATACAACGAAATTAGTTTACGGATTTAACAAAATTATGAACATTTAAGATCGATCTGTCCATAAAAAATACCAAGTCCTTTATCTCTCTGTTGTAGCAAAGAGAAAGTACGTAAGGCGTGCGCAAGTAATCTTTCTTTGTGTGACATCTCGCAAATCTTGGTCCCGAGATCCATCTTGTGGCTCTTCTTTGGGCTTGCGATATCCGCTTTCAGCTTAAACTGTCTTGGAGRCCACACTTGAGTTGCAAAATTCAGTTGTAATTTCACAAGCGCCAAGCGCAATGTCAAGTACAGTGTCCTAAAAAAATCAAAAGGTTATCGATTAGTTCGTACATAAGGACGTTCATGGGCAAAAGATTCCAGCGCGGATTTTTAAAACGTTTTGCATGATGAAACTAAATGACACTAGAAGTTAACTAAGCAAATGGAAAATGGGGGGGAGGGGGGGAAGTTTTGCTTTTTTTTCCTGAAAACGCGCGAACAACGTAAACATGGAAAGCTTTCAAAAACGAACCATATCCCCTTTTTCGCAGAACTATATATATATGAAACAGTGGGCTACAAGTGTGGACATGGAGCCTTGACGATTCCAATTACACACTAAAAATGTAGTTTCGATTTGATCCCATTGTCAGATTTTTTACCCATCTAAAGTTGGGTATTACATAGTACTTGATATATTTTACTGGTACTATAGTAACCCCAAAAMCCATTACATGTACAAGTTCTAAATATTCTAGATCTTGTGAAAAAAAATCCACCAAACGACACTTGAACTGTCACTCGTTTTAATAGATATAGAGATAAAGCAAAAAAAAAAAAAAATTTAAATCTAAGCCCTGCCACTTTTTTTGTTTATTCTGCGGCTCTTTCATCGTTATGGAAGATTTTAGCAAGTTTTACGGGTCAGTTCGAAGGTTGGTGGGATGGATTCGGTTAATAACCCATGGAAAGAAACTGAACCCTCCCTCCCCTCCCCCCTTTGTTTCGGTTAATGACCCAAGCAACTATATGTGACCGAAGACAAGCTACCTCCAAAGGTCACAGTAGGTAGTTTAAGAAGCAACCATTACAGGGGGTTAACATTATGATGAGCAAGTATTGTGCGCTAAAACTTCAAAGTAATTCGTCCTCTACTGATGAACTCTCATAGCTTCTCGTTATTTATTAATTGATTGACAATTCAACAGGGACATTGAATGGATCAATGGGTTTATTGTTGTGTCGTATATATATATATGTGTGTGTGTGTGTATTGTAGCATCTACGCCGATTATTTTTGCCAAAGTACGTGAGGATGGGCTTACTACAGTACGGCTTGGTTTGGGTTACAGTATCATGCATCTTTTCCAAGGTAAACATTGTTTGTTTTAATTGCATACCCTGTTTCGTTATGGCGACACATGAAAACAATATTTCGTTTTAACGTTAAGAATTATGGTCGCGAGAGGCATAAAACAGCAACAACACAACTGAAAACTGGCTAAAAGTTTTTCTTATAATTCACTTGGATGAAAATTGCCACCAAATACATATGTTTTAGGATAAACACTAGTTTATAAAACAATGTTTGAACCAAACATATATCAGAACTCCGGGTCAGAACTATCAATTCAGCTGCAGAGCGCCGTGAAAAATGCTAGTCTAAATTCTCATTCTTCTTCACTATTACGTTCCGGCTCGTAAACAGCTAGGCTTGGGATGCCAATCTGAAATTAACTTTTGCTAAAAATGCTTAAAAAAGCAATTACTCTTGAGCGTATTTTTTGCTTTTTTGTTTTTTGTTTTTTGTTGTTTTTTTTTTTTACTCTCCCGTCTTAAATTTCTTCTATTTAATACATTAGCCTCAAATGAAATATTTTAAAATGACTTTCCAATAGATTCATCAATGACTCTTGATTAGTGTAGGCTAGCTCAAGAATGCTATACTGACCAATACGTATAATTGAGTGACCTAACAGAATGTAGTAGATTTAATAGACTGAAGTGGGATCATTTTATGGTTCGTGACATCAAAAACAACATCGAACCTGGGTCAGTCATAGCATTTTCCAACATCGATCGTATTTCAAGTAGCTTTAATAATATAATACGTAACTGCAGGTAGTCTATAAACGTTAACAATTTATTTTCTACCTGCTGAAAACCTGTTTCTTTTTTAGAGTTTTTGGGTGACCGCGGAACAATGCAACCTGTTGAATTCCGAACAAAAAGCCGCCTGCTTCGACAGAGGGTAACGACTTTAAAAGAGAGTTCAATTCTCCTTTTTGTCTCTAAAATAAAATAAAATAAAATTTAAACTAGCCTTTATAAGATTGCTAGTACTCTAATGCAATTGAAAAGAATTCAAAACAACTAAACTCCAAATAGTTCTTTGATTTGTTGCTACGGTCTTTAAAGAATTATATATAATTATGATGGTGATACGCCCCCGTATCCCCTCTCTATCTAGCAATTACATTAAAACTCCCTACCCACGAGAGGAAATTTCGGAGAGTCTGTCGGTTGACAATTATTGAAGGAATCCCTGGCGCGGAGTTAAAAGCGTTTAAAATGAACCAAAAACATGATAGCGAGTCTCATGGTGGGCTCTTTGTTGTTGTTCCCATACAAACTTACCTTCGTTTCTAATTTCAATCAGCCACAGGCAGCCCAAGCAGTGTTCTTGAGGCCTAAATAAGTATTTTTTTATATACTTCGAATTATGAAAATTGCTGTCAATAAACTTATCTTGATGTAAACTTACCGATTTATGAAGGTTTTGTCATTTATATATATATATATATTATTTAGAGGTATTTTTAACAGTGTGTGAGTTCTCCCAGTAAGAATTTTTTTTCTCTCACCGGGAGCTAATAACAAAACTTTCATATATCAGTAAGTTTACATCAAGATAAGTTTATTGACAGCAATTTTTACAAATAAAAAAAGCTTATTTAGGCCTCAATAACACTGCTTGGCCTGCCTCTCGCCTCTCGCCTCTCGCCTCTCGCCCCGTGAACTCAGCATCACATGTGAGTAAAGTTGGTTAGATCTCTCTATCTGAGGGGTTTTCTCTGGGTTTTCTGGTTCGGTTTGTGAATTAACCGTTCACTCTCCCAGAGATTTTATCAAGTTTTGATAACATTTCAAGATTGGCRGATTTCTATTTTCGGTTTTTCTCATGTCTCTCTGCCATATTCTTGGTACTGCGCATGCTTGAAAAGTAATATTTTGTGGAGCATGCGCAGTAAAAATAGATATGGCTCTGGGGTCGAGAGTATCAGGTCAGTTAATAAGTCGTGTATAATAGTCTAATGATAGTCTTGATTCTACGAATTAGGGCATTGACAACCACTGATGACGCTAGAGACGTGGCATGGATCGAAACCTGTGTTGTGAGGTACTTTTGCCTCCAGCCACAACCAGGACAAGACCCTAAAGCCTTCAAGAAACCACAATTTGAGCAAGAAATGAGAACCTTTAGTCAAGGCGACTATTTTGAGGTGATCTGTGCAGAATTAATTTTTGGTTAAAAGATTTTTCTCGGTTTTTGTTTGTTTGTTTGTTGGTTGGTTGGTTGTTTATTTGTTTTTACCGTTGCAGTTTTTACAGATTGACGTACCGACTACACTAACCATAGTTATAAAATTTATTATAATTAACAAGGAATATCTTTTTAGTATGCAGCAACAAGAATCGAAAATTTCTTTCTTCGTAACCTTGACTGGAAAGTAACCAAATCAAACCCAGATTTCAAAGCTAATGGATGTGTCAARCTTCTTGCCATCACTGAAGCCCGTTACCTCTACGTTACATATGTACTATTCATCCAAAGTGGTAAAACACTAACTGCATGTCAGCAGGACAGCAATAAAAAGTTCATTCTGCCAGCAGGCGTGTGCTTCCCTCGACCTTATGGCAGCGCTACTTGTACCTCTGACTACGATGTGGGCCTGATTGGACATACGTCAGGAATACTGACAAGTGCATTCAACGAGCATTTTAGAGAAAAATTTAACAAGCCATCAGAAGAGGWGTTTGACACTAACGTTTACGCGTATACCCTTGAATACGCTATGCCTGAGCTGTTTACTGGCATGACTGGTTACTTTAAGAACATCGTTCCTTACTTGGATCTGAAACCTTGGTATCAAATGCAGGAACTTGCCAGCTCCTATTTTAAGGTCAGTTCTTATTTTTAACTTGTTTATGACGCAGAATACCTGTTATAAGCCCCTCCATTGCTCCATTGATGTAATGACGCTGTGCAACCCCATATCCCTTTGACAATCGATCCGTACGTCATAGATTTTCTGAGCACATACGCGTTTCAAAACTATTACGCAGAGCTATCGTTGCATGAACACTGTTGTTCAAACGAAATGGACATTATTAGACATGTTTTTTGATTAGGAGAGATTTCAGGCGTATTTTTATGTTCCCCTGTTATAAGCTGCCCCCCTCCACCTTTACATGTTCAGTTTTTTTCAAAAATATCACTCAGAAATCGAACCTCAACCTTCTACAAACAAACTAAGACTATGAATTATTGTGCCAATCCATATGTTTCGATGAATTAAAGCAAAATGTCAATAGACCAGTTTCGAATTCCAAATTACCGCTGTGCTCCTTGATTACAGACTTATTTGCATAGGGTTAGCCTCGTATCAGTGTTTAAATATTCACAAATACCAACGGTAAAGTAAAGAATGCACAACTTCAACAATACAAACATTTTGAAACTTGACGGGCCTTGTCTGGAACACGTGAATATTTTGCACAAACTCGAGGCTAAGCCTGTGCAAATGAGTCTCTAATCAAGAAACACAGCTGTAATTTGGAATTTGAGAGGGGTCTATTATAAGTTAAGCTAAAACAGGCAGACGTATAGTTATTATTAAGGTGTTCTTTCACGAGACTCTTTTTTTTAATTAAGGTTGAAACACCCTTTTCTGAAGTTATTCTTTTAATATAATATTTAAGCAGGGAGCCCATGTGGGTGATGATAACAGATGTTCGTTTGGATGTAAAGGCCTGCTGTTGTCCATTCAACATGGACTTCTTTCAGTTTCTTTTTTGACCTTTTTTCTTTTTCCTTTGAATAAGCACCTTTATATGTATGCTTAAAGGTGGTGTTACACGGAACAACTTGCAACACCGATTTTTCGTGCAACGCTATTGTGCCATTTGTGTGTCGATTTTTTCGACATGTTACACGGGAACAACTTTTCGCGCAACATTTACTTTAGTATTCAGTCCACGCGCTGCCAACTCACTCACAGCTATCTTTTTTCTTCTTTTCTTGCTTTTATCATTTTTTATCAACTACAAAAGTTTTATCTTGTCTGTTTCAGTAAGTTTAGACAATTGTTGCAGTTGCTGTACTCTTTAAACTTACTTCTTCTACAGTCGGCGCTATTTTGTTGCGCGTCAAATCGGCGATGGACATGTTACACACATCGATTTGCTGAATATTCGTCATCTTGTGTTGCAAGCCTTTGAAGCCAGATCAAAAACTTGCAACGTACGTGTTGCAGAGTGAAAAATTGCGCGAAAAATCTTCCTCGACGCTATGTTACACGACAACGAATGTTGTGCAAAAAATCGGCGTTGCAAGATGGTCCGGGTAACACCACCTTAATTAAGATTGGTGTAATTCCCTACTTACTAATAACAAAATTACGTGCATTCCATTGCAGATGTACAAATTCAGAGACTCATTTTATAAGGAACTCAAAGATGACGCCCAAGCTAACCTTGGTGGACTAGGACTGATCAAATCTGTACCTGACCGAAACCGGTTCTTTACAGCATTTATCAGAAAGCTTGAGAACTGGGATAAGACCAAGAAAGCAGTGAAAAATATCGACGACCTGARAAGCGAACATAATACAATCTACGAAGACAGAGTGAAGGAAGCTAAAGACCATTTTGATAAGAGAGACAGCTACCAAGAGATTGTTCGGTACATGTCAGAGGTAAGGTCGTTCTTCGCACACTAACGCCACATCAGTTCAATGTACTATGCACATGTGGATTTTTTTTACGGACGGAGGAAAATCGGAGAACCACAGAAAACCCCTCGTAGCACGTGAGAGACTTACACCGCATCGAATTAAATCAACACAAATACGCTAGCTTAAGTGAGTGCACTCTAACGCGGGCCTCGTGCCACCAACGAAGTAGCATTGATTGACGCAGGCCACCCAGAGACACCCATGCTACCCATAATGTCATGATTATGATAATGATAAAATACCAGTCATTTTAATAGGGGAGGGGAGGGAGTGTTTGAGGTATATACAGTCAATTCAAAAAACGTTGTCGTCGACCGGCTCAAGCCTACGCGACTGGACCGAAAGGAAATTGGGGAAAAATCACTGAAGCGGTTAAATATTCGTTCTGAATTCATTGTTCCCGTTAGTAATAAGATAATAATGGCGAGAAACAATCCATCAAATGCATGTCTTTGGGTTTAGTGAAAGAAAAACRAAGTAGTTATGATTCAGTTCACAATTTCGAAAATATGAAGGCATTAAAAAAACGTCTCCTCGAACACTTCCCGCTCGCCTACGAAGGTTCGTGCTGTAAACCAGGCATAACTAGTCAGATAAAATTATGGAGTCAACTCGGCTTCAATGATTGCTACCCAGAGTTCCTTTCGGTCCTGCCGTGTAGGCTTGAGTTGGTCGACGACAACATTTTTTGAATTGACTGTATATTGAGCGTACCTTATCCAGGCGATTCACGTTCAAGTATCATAGGTAAACAAGTTTTAAATCGTAACCTATGTCGGGAATAAATGTCTTTGTTCAATTTCTAGATGTCAGTGGCTCTAGTATATGCAGCCGAGGCCTATCACACCAGAGGTGCCATGCGACACGTGGTTGGTGATCTTCAAATGCACTCACAGATTGTCAAGGCAACCACTACAGTAATGGACTACTGGGTGTCTATGATTGAGAACTGGGCTGACTCCAACAAGGAATATGAACACTGCACCGAGATTAAAGTAGAAGCATGTCTCCTCAAGATGAGCAAATACCTGCGCCGTACATTCCATGCAATGAAAAGCATCTACAATATTTTATCTAGGATCCCTAATCCTGGAAATGCACTCAGGGCCGCTAGGCTTCTCCCGGAGTATCCCTCACAACCCGACCCTGAGGTAATATCGCTGCAATGGGTTTCCGAATTTCGAGGTGTGCGAGAAGAGATTCCAGACTTCAACACGAATATCAAACCCTTTCTGGATACCATTGGCTGTAGTGGTCAAAGAGAAAAAACACCTTTGGATTTTGACTGCATGAAGAGCATCCAAGCTAAAGTGATGTCATACAACAACATCCTGGTGTCTGCTACAGCTAAAGATTCTGCAGCTGTTCAAGCTATCTTTATTCTAATGCCCAACGGACAACAGAAAACTGCTCCGCTTCCTTAGTATATCAAATGTATACATGTGAGATAATTCTACAATTATAGAATTTATAAAAATTGTAATTGCTTGAGTTAGAAATAAAAAATAAAAAAGTATGAATGAATATCTACATTTTTGATGGTAATATTTAACCATTATTCGCCAAAGGCAAAGTGATTACATGCGGTGAATATTTACCGAGTATAGTTTTGGACTTGAATATCAAAGAAAAATCGAAATTCGGGATAAAAAACATTTTATCATTACTTTCACTCTGGTAAAATCGAGCAGTGAATATCGTCTCAGAATATATCCCGAAACTATAGATCACCTTTTTGTGGAATGCTTAGAATCCAAAAATTTCTATTTTGACATCAGAAATTGGTTTTTAGAATCAAACATCTATTTACCAGCATGTAGTCAAGTTTATGTTATATTGGGTGTTGATGATATTAWGTTTAATTACATTATTTTATTATATAAAATGTGCATCTACAAGGCAAGGGAAAGAGATAAAGTTCCAAATTAATTTAGAATTATTCAAAAATTACTTAAGATACAATGAAAAAATTGAATATATGGTGGCCAAGGAGAAGAATATTATTTCAAAGCATAAACAAAAATGGGGAAAAAATATATCTCGTTTTAAATCCATAGATGTTTTTTTTCTTTCTAAAAGACTGACAAAGGCTGGGACGTTGTTGTTGTTGTTGTTGCTGATGTCGTTGTGTGTGGCTGTAAGTGTTGTTATACGCGTTAATATGTTTTTGTGTAATCGTTACCGGCGTTTGCATTGCTACGCGGCCACCCCAGACAAAAATCGCAACGTGCACTTTGCAATAGACTGCCGTCAATCGAAGCAATGCAAACACCGGTAAATTTTTGCATTTCTGTTTGTATTTCGTAAATAATACACTATTGTATGTAAACATCTAGAGGGTAACACCTTAATTGTAACTAATATACCTTTGTATTTTGCAAAAAAAAAAAAAAAAAAAAAAAAAAAAAATTTAAAAGCAAAAAAAAAAAAAAAAAAAAAAAGTCGTCCCAGAATAATCGGTCGCTCGACTAATCACAGCTCGAGAAACTCTGATTCAAGTCTAAAACCTATACTAAATATATATGTATATCATAGTACTGTAATGAAAGCTAAGCTAAGTATTCTTAGTTCTTATCTCGTGAACATCTGCCGCTCAACATTCCATTTACTATAGTGATCATAAATCTTGAGAACGCTTGCAAACGTATAGGATGTTCCCTATTGATATATGCTTTCTTTCCTCTAAGTTTGAATCTTTTTAAGTTTTCTTGCTTTGTTTGTTTGTTTGTTGTTTTTTTGTTGTTGTTTTTGTTGTTGTTGTTTTCCTTTGTCTCCTTTTATCGTTCTTTTATCTTTCTTCTAACCAGTTAGATTATTTTTGGTTTTTTTTGTACTTTTTTTATTATTTTTGTCCCTTTTTGTTCTTTGTTTTTTCTCTTTTTACTGAGTTTTTTCTTTTCAATCTCTCTGTATGTTTTTATGCAGGTAATGTGTGGCAAACAGCACAACATGTAGTTTTAAGCTTCCAATACGTCCTACGCGCGAAGCGACAAAGACATACAATAAGCAACGTACGGTGGTCATTAATGTTTTATATACATATATATTGCTTGCTTGACTCCTACAACCTAAAAAACAAATATGAGAACTAGACAGGTGTTAGAGCAGCTCTTGTCGGCTAGTTACGGCAAGGAGGGTTCACAAACGTTTGTCCATCGTCCCGTGTGGCTGCAGTTCAGTTTTTTACATGATGCACACTAAAAATCGAAAGGAAAATATTCAGGGACAGGCCTATTCAAGCGGATCCTTATAGAGGTAGGAAACTTTATTATATAGAGACCTTTAGCAAGACCTTCTTGCTAGGTACCGTAAACCTCAAACTGCAGTTCGACGTCAGGTGTTCTCCGTCAAACGTTAGACATTTAGCAAGGCGTCATAACGAAGTTTTTGTGAAAGAGCCACCATACTGAATTTCACTGATGCCGAGTGTTTTTCCATGTTTGCGGACATGTTTCTGGGCTTCATCCCCAGAGGTTAGCGGTAAACATGATGCTAAAGGTCTCTCTTGCCATATATAAATTCTTCATAGATTTTCGATGCAATTTAAACATATTGGGTACTAATATCGAATCAGTGATAGTCTTCAAATTACATACATGAAAAATCTTTTCTCGTTAAGGTTATTTTTACAATGAAATAGAATTAAAAGCCTAGCGTTATTTGGATTTTATGAGCTTCTATTATCTGTTTTCTTGCTATTTTCTTGTCTTTTCTTGTGTTAACTCATTATTAATTTAGAGGGTTGTTGATCATTCTTTAGCGTTGTTCTCGTCGAATATCAGTGTGCTTGATCTGACGAATTTTGCGTATTGAGTACACAGTGACTATAAGATTCGATTATAACTGAGAACGGCGAAATTAATGCAGTTACAACTGACTTGTTATGAAATAGAATGTTGAAATAGATAATACTGGAATATGGGCTGTGYTCAGAAAACTAATAAGTTGATTTGAATGATGATAGTTAAACAAACAAGAATCATCTTTGACTTTTTCGATTATATTCTGAATTGAAAATATATTAGGTCAAGTTTAATAGTTTTTAAAATTTTGATGTGTGAAATTAATAAGTAAGAAGGGAAACTTATCAACATATTCGTTTCTGAAAAGAGCCATTGTGGCTAAACGAGTCTTGAGCGTTCCTTCACTTCTCATACAGTTTCATATCCGTTATCAATAAAACGTTTTTCCAACCTATTTCGCAACTACAGAAATAGCAAATACGTTTTTTCCTATAACCTAAGCTTTCAAATGATATAAATTTTGCTTTCAGAACTTATCTACAACTGAAGTAAAGAGAAAGTAGTTAATGTATACGAAAACCGTGTGAACTGTAATGTTCTAACTGAACTAAACAAAGGGCGCCAAACAAACTTTGAGAAAACAACCTTGAGCGTCCTTTCACGTTCAATTTCTCAACAACAGAAATAACTATAGCTAATGCTTTTTTTTGTCCGGTGTATTCGATTAAAAGTTGAAACTTGATGATTTGTTTTTCTAAAAAACGCTTGAAAAGGAATACTATTTCGAGTTCGCCTTTGCTCAGTCTTAGCCTCGATTGTGTACAAATGTGTTTTTTTCTTTTATTAAGGTCCATTGTATAGTAAGGAATATATGTACTACGAAACAATACGAGTAGATTAAAATGCCACGGGTTTTGATTGAATAGTTGAATATTTTAACGCACAACTGTGGCTATAAAGGCTGAACAAAGAGAACTCGACACTGGAATCATACTACTATATATTTTACTAAGCACTAAAGTGTGCTCCAAGAACTCCTCCGAGACCACTGAACTTATACAAACAAAGACTACACAGAATTCATGGTCCTGAAGATGAACGGCATCTGTTTTTGATTTGAAAATATTGCACTTTTAACAATCGATCGAGAAAATTATTTCCGTTTTCATTCAGAACGAACGGGCGTCCGCCACGACCGGGCTCGTTGCTTCTATGAAAATATGGGGAGTCTTCAAATATGATGAACTAAAAACCTGCTGGAATAAAACATCCAAAAACCGTGCCATTCCTATGCTTTTATACGGAAAGAAATGCTTAATTCACTGCTAAAGCATCACTTCGACAACTCTCCATTGAATACGGACACGACACAACGTAGTGGCTCAAAAGAGTTTTATTTCCAGTTTGATTCATTCAATTACACAACTTAGAAAAACATTATGATTCGAAATTAACTAAATCTGAATTTCTAATTAATTAGATTGAAAAGGACCAAAAAATTGCTCAAAATAAACACTTTTTGATATCGATAAAATCTGAAAGCTATTTAAACAATGGTCAATGCTTAGCGTGTGTAAATCTATTGATGTGCACGCGGATAGTTGGGAGAATTGCTTAATTCACTGCTAAAGTATCACTTCGACAACTCTCCAAAACTCGATGGATGCACGCTAACCAAGTACGATCCTTAATTTCTTTATAGGTGGTGAACCAATCAGAGCGCGCGTTATATCTTAGTTATGTTTTAATTTTAAATAAACAAACCTGTTCAACAAAGCATGCATGCCCAAAGGGAAACTGACTGATTTGATAACAACTTCTCCATTCGATTATCTGGAATTCCTCCGATCCATTTGACGCCAATAAAGATGGATCTCGGCTTTGTCACAAAAGTTATGTTATTTAAGAAATTAAATGCTGAAGTTTGAATAAGAAAACACTTTGCAAACGTCAGACTACCGAGCGACTTGAAATGAATTACGGCAATCCCTTCAAGTGTCAAACCGTCAACTGCTGTCACTTTCTGTCAAATTCTAGCCAATGAGTGCATTTCTTTACAAATTTGACATTTATTTACGCTTGACTTGAAAAATCCAAACATACCGAGTTAAAAAATTTTAAAAATTTGGTATAACTTTCCTCATACATGTATTTCTTAAGCTTTAATCCAAATTGGCAATTGTCGACACACAAATCACGATAATTTCACGCTTCACCTTGAAGTCATGACAGAGTGCACACAACAAAAGTTCAAAGTTCACGCGCACGCCGAATGACAATTACTTATTTTCTTTCTGTCAACTGTTAACGTATTTCTCAGAATTTAAAAAAATGAATTTATTCACGGGCAATTGACTAGTAATATTTATTTCTCTCCAGGAATATACGTTTTGCACCATCACTAGCCAGCAGCGCCATAATCCAGCTTGGGCTGCCTGTGGTTAGATGGAAGAACGATAAAATCTCTAAGCTCTCGGGAATTGAATAATTTCTCATGTAAAACGATTGTCTTGTTCCTGCCATCTAACATGGCTGTCGTCACGTGATGGTGCAAAACTTCTATATGGAACTGATTCTACTCATATCTCAATATTAGAGCGCATTTCGACACACTTTTGAAAAGTTAGATAAATTTGTGTGACGTTAAGAAAAAAATCTTATTAATTATTTCTTCATTATCGTAAGACAAATGGGGGTCATGGCATACATGTTAGGGGGTCATGGATGTTTGTATGGGGGTCATGGCATACATGTTGGGTGGTCATGGATGTTTGTATGGGGGTCATGGCATACATGTTGGGGGGTCATGGATGTTTGTATGGGGGTCATGGCATACATGTTGGGTGGTCATGGATGTTTTTATGGGGGTCATGGCATACATGTTGGGGGGTCATGGATGTTTGTATGGGGGTCATGGTAATGGGGGCTAACCTTCTAAGACAATGCTTATGAGTATTTAAAAGAGCTGACCAAAAAGCGTTGACCAGTTCCCAAGTTAAAACATTAATTGTTTCCGCTAAGGTGAACCATGGGCTGGGTTATCATAACTTAGTATTGAGTGGGACAGAGGCGCTATTAGCCAATCAGAATTTTTTTTTTTTATATCCCTTGATTTTTAATAAGTATTTTGTGTCATTTCTGTTGCATGGTTTATTTTCCCGTCAGCACAGCACTGACCAATCATGGCTCAAGATCAAACCAAAAACGCTTGGAGTGAGCAAGAAATCCCCAAAGCAGAGACATTATCTGACATTTGGAAAGATTTTTCAGGAAATTCAACTCTTCATGGCCTAAAAAATGCCGTCCTAAGTCGATCAGTGTACTTAAGGGTTGCTTGGTCGTTGGTAGTCCTAAGCGCTTTTTCTTATCTTTTGTATTCAATAATACAAAGCTGCAACAGATACCTGGAACATGGAACCACATTTCAAATCAGTCAAAAGTTCGAAGAATCCTTGATCTTCCCGGCGATTACCATTTGCCCTAAAAGCACTGCAGACAAGAAGAAGCTATTCGCCCTTGACACTGACCAAGACTTCCATCAATATGGGTTGAATATCAGCGCATGCGTAGCTACTGCCGATGTGCGTGCAGGGATTCCTTGCGGCTATGCTTTGCTGTGTGCGTGTCTGTCTACAATAATGACAGAAAAGCCTCTTATTGAAGGTTGTGACGAATCACTACAAGAGAAAATTATTGATGCTTTGAAATTCCACAACGTTCAATTCAAGTTTGAGGAATTTTTCCTAACATTTTCTCAGACCTGGAGAGAAATGGTTGACTGGTGTCAATATGGTCTATATGAATCAAATTGCACGGCACATTTTAGGCCCTTCATAAATAGCGATGGGATTTGCTACATTTTCAATTCAAATAAAACGAATGCCAGTGAATCGTATTATCCCGGAGTCTCAGGTGGATTACAAATAGTACTCAACGCACAGCTTGACCGGGTCTATTACCCAAAATTCTCGGAGGGGTTTTCAGTGTTCGTGACGGAACAGAGCGATTTCAAAAGTGATGTAGGAATCAATGCAGGAACAGGATCATTAACATCGATTTCGTTGGAAGTACAGAAGGTATAAAATGATATTTCAAGTGAAATACTCGCACTTGATTTGCCAACTGAGCTGCCAACATAACTGTTCTTTTTCTTTTAGTTTAAATATCAAAAGCATCCTTATGGTGCTCGATGTGGAGAGAGAAAATTAAAAGGAGAGTTCGTACACTATTCATATGGAGCATGCTATGCTCAGTGCTGGAGTGACCATTTGTACCAAATGTGTGGTTGTCGCCCTGCTGGATATGGAGGTAAATCATTATAGTGTTCTCTCAATAACTTTGGTAGTTTACTAGACACATAGTCCATACTGTAATTATTGTTAATTGCGATCCACACGGTGCTGCTGGTCGGGCTCATGATTTTTTTTGTCCTTACTACCATTATTGTTGAAGTGCGATTCACAGGATGCTGCTGGTCGGGCTCGTGACTTTTTGTTTTGGTCCTTACTACCATTATTGTTCAATTGTGATTCACAGGGTGCTGCTGGTCGGGCTCATGATTTTTGTTTTGGTCCT
>NW_022261468.1:29557-55123 GCF_009602425.1 Actinia tenebrosa | reverse complement strand
ATAAACTAATAGCTTAAATACACATGGTAACGATATTTTCACATGTGAAAATAACATGTTATTTTCACATGTGAAAATATCAGTTTCTCGAAAAGGAGAAATATAGGTATTTTAAGGCCAACGCTTTTGGTACTTTGAATCCCGCGAGTCTTTTATGAGTAGAAAGTAAAACGGTGATGGCTCCTAAAGTAGTGTATTGAGAATCAGAGCAGTGTTTGTATATGCTTTGGGTGGTAACCAACTCGAAAGTTTACACTTTTGGTGGCTATACTAATATTTGCTCAACCAGAACTCAACCAGAACATTCATTACCCAAAGACAAATACGAAAGAGACCATTTGTGATTGGTTAATACGGCTCCCTCTAGCCAGACCCAACATCGTTTTGGGGTAGTGGGGGGTCATCGTACGTATGGAAAATAGCTGATCCCCCACCCATTGTGTGAATGACCACTATTGAACGTTTGCTTTGAGCATGCGCCCGTTCCAATTAAGCTAATTGCTATTGCCACCTTTTTTCCATTTTTGAGATAAACCATTGAAAAAGCTTGAAAATATGATGATTTGCGTTTTTCTCATGCAATGCTTTCGTAGTATGAATATGCCTACGGCGCATGACTAACTCTTTAGGCACAAGTCTGCGATGCGTTCCCAAACATCCCACACGGAATGAGTCAACTACAGAAAGTTTGTCATCAGAGAAACAATTTCGTTTCGCTGGTCATAGCAAGGGGTTAATCTTACACGGTTTAGGGGCCGACTAACCTCTCCCTTAGGCTTCGGCCGAGCTTCCTGATCAGTCATTATGGATAGCGGTGTCGGGGCCGAAATCTCCGGCATAGCCGTAAATGCTTCGCGCTGCCATACTGCGCTTCAGCACTACGTTTGGAGGTATGGTCCTATTCCAAAGAAAGAGTAAAAAGAACGAAAAGCAAAAAGATAAAAAGTTAAAAGTGGAACATGAAGAATTAGAACCAGCAAAACCAGAGTACAGTGATGCTTCTCAAGTGCCAGTAGTGATGGATTTAATGTGACGATAACCGAGCGATGACTACGATTATGATACAAGATGATAGAAGCAAAGGTGGGTAATGAAGAACAGAACACACTGATTGACTCATTGATTTCATAATAGGGAACTCCAGGCAAGGGCGCCAGGACAGACGGATTGGGTTTTATTTATGTGTGTTTGTTTCAGTTATTCGTAGATTTCTAATTGAATTGATATATGTTTGTTTCTAAATGGATACTAAATAGTGTTCACTTACCTTTCCATCCAACGGTCTTTCTGGTTCGAATCAGCCGTATTTACCTTCAGTACAGTAAAATAGACTGTACTGTACTGAAGGTATATTTGATTAACTTATTAAAGGAGAGTAATCGCTAACGAAGCGACGCCGGCGCTGCTTGGCACGGATAGTGCAGCGGTAAATACTCAGAGCGTACGTACAGCTGATTCAAACCAGAAAGACCGTTGCTGGACGTGGTAAATATATTGATATCGTACGGCTGATTCGAACCAGAAAGACCGTTGGTGGACGTGGTAAATATATTGATATCGTATGGCTGATTCGAACCAGAAAGACCGTTGCTGGACGTGGTAAATATATTGATATCGTACGGCTGATTCGAACCAGAAAGACCGTTGGTGGACGTGGTAAATATATTCATATCGTACGGCTAATTCGAACCAGAAAGACCGTTGCTGGACGTGGTAAATATATTGATATCGGACGGCTGATTCGAACCAGAAAGACCGTTGGAAAAAATACGAAATCTATGAATAACTGAAACAATCACACATATTTAAAACCCAATCCGTCTGTCCTGGCGCCCTTGCTCCAGGCGGCAAAAGCCAACAAAATTTTCCCTTTCGTCCTGGAAGTTTAATGCTGCACAGAAGAAATTCGCTTTTCCCAAAATTATTTTTACGATGTTAAAAAGCTTCTCCCCAACCCCCCACTCCGGCCGTTTCGCAGGCTAGGACGACATTTGATCACCCACCCTCAGTCATTCTATAACTACTCACTTATAAAAAGTTTGAAGTTTGTAATGATGTACATTTCATTGGAACCAGATTTACCATAGCAACGAAACAGTGACGTCAATGTTTTAAATTAGCAGCAATTTTACGCCTGATTCGATATAGAATTTACAAATGACAAACTGGAGGCTAATCTTGAGGCATTTGCCTATACTTTTGCGAAGTTTAGAGAAAATCTCAAAGGCCGATTTTGAGATATTTGAAGCGATAGTTTAAAGCCCTAAAATTCAGAATTTGTCGTTTCTGTTACGATTTCTCAGTTACAAGAATTAATAACTCAAAAATTACTTTTTTACTTAAATTTTGCCGAATTTCCGAAATTAAGAGTGCATAAAAAAGAAACTATTGACGAAGTTTAAAAAAACTGATATGGGTCTTACTTATGGAAAAAGCGGTAAGTGTAGATTTTCTTGCACTCGTCTTAAAAAGTTGTTCTCTCTTTTTGCTCGTATTCGGTGATAGAGATTGGATAAAGATTTGAATAAGTTATTCTGTGGTGGCAGAGAGAAGAATATGAAAGCCAAAAAGATATCAGATGCTGCCGGAGTTGCTGTGTGAGTGGCAGAGAGAGTATGGGCGTCTAAAGTCAATTCGGTATAGTGGCGGATATAGTAATGCAAAGCTTTCACTAGAAGGCCGCAAGAAAGGATTTCAATATGTTGCTCGGCCGTGCAGCCGGTGTTTGTCCGAGAAGAATTTTTTGGTTTGTAGTTTCGGGTTTTGTTTTCTATTTTGAGGGGATTTTAGCAAGGAAAAGTGCGCTGTTTTTCTTTATTCCTTATTCACCGGTCGAGTATTCGAGTCGATATAATCTGATTTGCAAATCTGTTTCTTGAGTGTTTAACTTTTGCTGTGCACATTGCTCAAAAGCGGTGCCGCGCGCCCCTTTTGTTGGTTCACAGCTTTTTAAAGCAACAGTATTTAGGGCGTTGTCTGCGAAGACGAATTATGATTAGACTTCCTTTTGGTGGTTCGGAGTAAGACCACGGTTTCGTTGTTGTTGATGTGCATGCTATGATTTCTATAGATATAGTTCGGGAACCTCTGGTGTGAACTTCTAGTGCATTGTCAACTAATAAGCTAGTAATGAATTCGTTGATAGGTTTGGGTTGATTTTATATTCTATTGATGTTTTCCTCATAGGGTGATCACCAATTTAAAAATTCCCTGACTTTTCCCTKACTTTTCCCTTACTAAATAACAGTTTTCACTGACCTTGTTGAGCCGCATGGGCGAGCATGTGCCACATGCCTAACTTTTACCTAGGCCCCGCTCTTATTACACAGGATACCCAACGTGACTAAACATAATGTACGGCATAAATGATACTAAATACATTCACATTTTTTTCATCATTTGAAAGGATTTATCAGTCTATTCGAAAATTGCAAACAGTATGAGTATCACACGGATACTCATGGTTACCTTTAAACAAAATTCCCTGACTTTTCCCTGACTTTAGCTGAAAATCGCAATTTTCCTGACTAAATAAAAAATTCCCTGACTTTTCCCTGACTGTGTTTTTCCCTGACTTTTYCCTGACCCCTGGGAACCCTGCTCGCACTCGTATTTGATCTATTACATCCATTATAAGCCTCGATTCAGAGCTCGCTAATGATCCGCCTGTCCGGCCGACGAATATAAACTGTGTTTGTTCGCTACATTTTTTGTCCATTTCCTTTCATCGTTTATAAATGAGGTGCCAGCTGTACGTGCTCTTCATGTTGAGCAATGTTTTTCTGATCCACTGTGTGGCTGCCTGAGGACTTTGGCACGGTTGCCATGGTCACCTCTGCGAACGTGCTGGTTAGGCGTGATCTAACTTAACGATCTCGTGGTAACGAAAATGCTAGCAAAGTTCATGATTACTGGTTTTGCATCCGTGAAGCCTGTGGTTTTGCTCATTATTCAGAAATCATTTGATAAGGCAAATATCACTGGATAAAAATACGAGTTTTGGTTCCTATCTTTACTAGGACTCAAATAATCCGGCTAAATTACTAGTAAAATACAGGAAAACGATGAAAACGTGGTCACGCTTGCCGGAAGAAAAAAATGTCTATCTAAAACTCTCGAGTATTTCATTTACGGTTTCTGGTTGCTTTTCTTAGGTCAATCCGTGTAGTGTTTAACAGACACCTCGGAGGCGAGGGCGAGACCAGGAATTTGTGCGGTGAAAAACAATATTTATAACTTACTATAGGGAAACCAAAACCCAGGTTATGCACGGTGCACGAGATTGTCTTGAGTACAGATTGAATTCCCCACCCCCACGATTTTGTTTTAGTTACGAGATCTACCTTTCATTCCATGTAAGCGCAAGAGTCACACAACGCTTAAGACATTTGGTAACAAAAGTAATCGTTTTATTGTTTCGATAACGATTTTTTTCAATATAAAACAACTTTTTATAAGGGAAATATTACTTTCTAATATCAAAAGCACAGATCACATTATCAAAATATACTCGCTACTAGTTGATTACAACAGAATTACTACATGTACCGGGTTTGCCGTAAATTGCTCGCGAAGTACTACAATATGTTCTCCAGTCGTTCTCTTTAGTCCTGGTAGCTTGAGGGTTAAGGATTAGAAATTTTAACGGAATAACAAATGCAAGAAGAGTTTTCAAGGGTTTTAAGTGTTCGAATTTAGAAGCATTTCCTGTGGACAATGGATGGGCCAGATTCATCGTATTCTTGCTTGGAGATCCACATCTGTTGGAAGGTGGACAGAGAAGCGAGGATGGAGCCTCCAATCCAGACAGAGTATTTCCTCTCTGGTGGAGCGATGATCTTGATCTTCATGGTTGGGGGTGCAAGGTTGGCAATTTCTTTCTGCATTCTGTCAGCAATACCTGGGTACATGGTGGAGCCACCAGACAAGACGGTGTTAGCGTACAGATCCTTACGGATATCGACATCACACTTCATAATCGAATTGTAGCATGTTTCGTGGATACCAGCAGATTCCATTCCCAAGAATGAAGGCTGGAACATGGCCTCTGGGCATCGGAATCGCTCGTTGCCAATGGTGATGACCTGTCCATCAGGGAGCTCGTAGCTCTTTTCGAGACTTGAGCTAGCTGCAGCTGTTTGCATTTCTTGTTCAAAGTCAAGAGCAACATAGCAGAGCTTCTCCTTGATGTCACGTACAATTTCACGTTCAGCTGTGGTGGTGAAAGAGTAACCACGTTCTGTCAGGATCTTCATCAAGTAGTCAGTCAAGTCACGTCCAGCCAAGTCAAGACGAAGGATAGCGTGAGGAAGAGCATAACCCTCGTAGATGGGTACTGTGTGAGAGACACCATCTCCACTGTCAAAGACAATACCAGTGGTACGACCAGAGGCATACAGGGACAAGACAGCCTGGATAGCTACGTACATGGCAGGGCTGTTGAAGGTCTCGAACATAATCTGCAATTAAAATATAAAAAACAAAACCAAAGATCAATAAAAATCCTTAAACACTTGAACAGCTAGCTAGTTATCAGTCACACAACGCCTACCGAGTAATACCGAAACTCAAATACCCCACCCACGAAAGCAATTGCTATGCTTTTTTCCCTTAAGTGGAATATATACATTTAGAATGTACATTTATTTAAACGCATCTAATGTTGCGTGACTTTTTGAGCGAGGAATTATGTAAATCTATTAATCGAACACATCTATTTACGGAATTTTGTCAACATCAATATCTCTGAATCAACTCTTATTTCACAGTGTGTTTAATATGCAGACATGTTTACGTAGAAGTTTTCTTTTTTTGCACAGCAGATGTCATATTTGGTGCCGGGTGGGATCTACTGACGATAATCTGACCAATCAGCTTACACTTTACCAAATATGGTTCGTCAGGAAAATCTTGCGTAAATAACCACAAATTGCCTATGAGCCGGCATCTCAAGTTTCCTGCTGGAAACTATGCGATTCGCGTCGCCTAGCCTAAATTTTTTCGATTTTTATTAAATTTTTCAACCGGGCGATGGCTGCATTTCCATATGCCAGACCATTTGCCTCTCTAGCATAGCGGGAAGATTGAATGTAATGACCAATGGTGTATCTCAAAGCCTCAGGTCAATCAGACTAGATTTAGTTTCCGTGTATTTTATATCGTTTCAACGGTTTCAGATAAAGGAATTTCCCTTTGAAATTTTTCTTATGAATTTTAACTACCAACGAAAATAAAAAAGATAGTTTTAAATAATTTATGGCCGTAAATCAAATTCACTTTCTATATAAAAATGAATGAATATAAATTATACCGTACAGCAAGACACCGGTTAATATTCACATTTGCATCTGTTATCAACACGTCTGGTGAACTTGAAGTGTGACAACGAATTATGTTACACTCAAAAGCAAAAGCCGGCAAATAAAAACAGCCTCAAAACCTATTGTATAAGACATTCTGTATCTTTTATGTATTGAATAAATTTCTATGTAACTAGTAGGAGGTGTGGTCGTCTGMTGTTTAATACTAGACTTATATCAAGCAAATGTTTAAAAAATCTAGATATATCTTACCTGTGTCATCTTTTCTCTGTTGGCCTTTGGATTAAGTGGAGCTTCGGTTAATAGAACGGGATGTTCCTCAGGAGCAACTCGAAGTTCATTATAGAAAGTATGATGCCAGATCTAACCAACAAAAGAGACATACTCGTTAGTATAGAGTTATAATGTTTCAATTTATATGTATTTTAAATGTTTTGAAGGCTTACCTTTTCCATGTCATCCCAGTTTGTGACGATTCCGTGTTCGATGGGGTATTTAAGGGTAAGAATACCTCTTTTACTCTGTGCCTCGTCTCCTACATATGAATCTTTCTGACCCATACCAACCATCACACCCTGATGGCGAGGTCGGCCAACGATGGAAGGGAAAACTGCTCGTGGAGCATCGTCTCCAGCGAAACCAGCCTTGCACATACCAGATCCATTGTCTACAACCAAAGCAGCAACGTCTTCATCTGCCATTTTGTATTTTTGTTAAGAGATTGAACACAGGAATAAGAACTAACAACTGTGGTACACTTCGCTACAACAACAGCTCAAGCAATGATCGAAATGGGTACGGCCGCTTTTATAGTCACCGGTACAATGGCTACACTCGTTTGACCATATTTGGGCAAAAATATGGTTCCAGGTGAATGCGGCGTTGACTCCTTAAACAGTGAGCCCGTTGTTTTGCCGATCAGCGGAAATACTATCAATTCACTCTCAATCGAAATTCTAGGGAGCATTGTCGGTCGTTTTCTTCCAATTTATTTGTCTCGTCTATTCACTGAATCACGGAAACAAACATTTGGGATCAATATTATGATTTATAGTAAAGTTTTTGGAGTATAAGGAAAAGTTTGGATATCTATTCAGTCAACGCCCCTTTAAACCCAAACAGACTAAACTAGATGTGGTTCGACACGCATAGAAGCCAAATGGACTTCATACCATATACGGTTAGAGCCTGCTGCTTCCCAAACGAGATTTACAAGTCAGTTAATCTCTAAGGGAGGAAATACTTTCATTTGCACATCTGAAGTAGAGATTTTCACTACCAACATTCCGCCTGTTTTCTTCTTTTTTAATCGTTTCTACACGGTTATTTATGGGAAGATTTTTTTCACGTTCTTGAATTTTGGCTAAACTTGACATGTTATCGGAATAAAAGCCGTCTCTTTAAATCTTCTCTGACATGTCTTTACAAAAAACGTCAATCAATTCGTAAACGCAAAGGAAGTACGTGCAGTAAGGAAGTATCGAGTTGAAAATAAATTTCTCTTATATTTCATTCTTGAAATCTTATTGATTACTTCTGTTTTGGCGAGTGAATAAAAGCCCCAACCATAAAACATTCATTCGTAAGGTAGCTCCGTTAAAACTTATCCCCGTCGGGCCGCAATCCATGATAAACTTCAAAATGCATAACTTCCGGTGAATCATCACTTCAGATGGGAATTTGAAAAGAACAGAAAATATCAACATTTAATACTATTAAGTTTTCTCTTCTCGTCATGAGTTTTATGTTATATAAGGAAAAAGTTAAAGTATATCTTGATCTACAAATTTGCATAGTCAGGCGACATATGAAAATCTTTATTTAGTTTCAGACTAAGCACTCTTTGCATATTCAGTTTCACAATAAACATCGCGTGCACAAAAAAACAATTGTGAAATTTTCCTGTTGACTTGGAAAATTCATAAAATATTGTTCAACATCTGAGTTCGAAAATTTTGCGCAGTTTGAATAATTATCTCATGCCAATCATAATTGCAAATTTTCAATGCTACAAGTGGTCGAAAGAGGAATTTAAAACACTACAAGCTCCAAAAGTACAAATATTTCTTGGCCGGCGTGCTTGCCCTGTACTGACTTAAAAGCTTGACCTTCAAAGTCACGCACACCATATATGGTTGAAGAGTTTAAATAAAGAAACGAAACGAGGAAAATATGTTTCTAGTAAGAATAAATTCCAAACGGGTTTCCAATTTTATTTTTTCTTGAAAAGAACTTTGAGTGTTGATTATGTGTTATTTTGGTGTTTTTCAGCGACAAAGAAAAAATGTTTAATCTTTTGTGGCTAACACATGTGCTGGGTGCCGTGACACGAATATTAAAATCAAACAGGCTCAACAAACAATCTGGCTGCCGGTTTTAAGATGCTGAGATCCCTATCCAAATATGGACTTTAGTTTTAAGGTTCTCACGAAGAGTGAAAGATAATAATGTATGGCTAACAAGAATTTACTTGAAACACAGTAAGAGGTCGACTTTTCTATTTTTTATTAATGCGATAATAAAAGAACATTTTACCAAAATCAATTCAATACTAATTAATAATTTTCGACAGCATTTGGTGTTTGACGTATTTCCGTTTCCATGCGGATTTTTGTTGCCTCCAGTTAATTCATACAATTATCTGTTTCTATCATTTGATTCAAAATCCACTAGATTATTTATTCTTTTTTAAATTAAGTGCGCGAAAAACAACCTCCTGTCAAAAATAAAAGATGAAGCGTTTGCGAAAGTACTATTTATTTGAATCCAGAAGTTGTCTTTGATTGGAATGACAAAGGCATGACATTCATAATTGTAAACTGTCAGACCCAAGAAATGACACAAGAATCAATACCACACCCTCCAAGCTGCGACCACCACGACGTCACATCCGGAAACAAAAGTGGCTGTCTGTTTTATATTCATCCTGTAAGCTATTCAGTATAAGGGAGTCAGTCACCTTAAACAAAGAAATAATACTCTAGGGAATAACACGTGGTTTGAAAAAAAACAGTGGATTAGGTCTATTCTCAATCTAAGTCTCATTTATATGAAGCATTATCCCTTTCAGTGTTAAATCTCTGCTGCAACTTCAAATTATTTGGAGTGTACTGTCCAGCTATGAGATGATCTTTACCCTATAGATGAAATCTTAATCCTTTAGACCTCTCATCTCTTGTTACAACCTTGTAAGAAACTAATGTAACCCTTAACAATGATTTAATACTAAAGGAAAACTTAGGTATCAAGGAATTCTATTCTGATTCTATGATTATTCTACTTATACAAGTAATATACAATGAACCTCTCAGATAACATTTTAAACTATGTGGAGTCACTATGATTACTTTCAGAGGCCATGCGACGATAACTACTGCCTCTTACGAAGAGTTGACATCTTGAAATGCTAATGTCCTTTTTAAAGGAAACAAAGTTACTGCAATTTTCTTAAACATGCAAACTCTGTGTCTGCAAGCTGCACGCTGAAATTGGTTTGTCAATCAAACCTAATCAGTCAGTACCTTTCGTATTTTTGACTGACTGCAGCGAAAAAACAAAATTTCAGTGTGCAGCTCAGAGACACAGAGTTCACATGTTTATGAAAATTGCAGCAACCTAGCTAGTGTAGTTCTAGTCCTAGGGATAATTGTTTTGCTTTTGGTTTTCCATGAGGAAGGTAAACAAAAAAAAAACTAGGATTACAAGAGTGGATCCAAGAGGGTAAACTGGGTGACTAGTCACCTCCCTTTGAAATAAAAAGGTAAGACCTAAAAAGAATGCTATATGATGTATTTCTAGCTAACAGTTACCCCCTGTGAAATAGGTTGGACCTGCCACTAGATTACCCTACCTTCATGTAAACAGGGCCTTAGAATCGGACCATATTTGTTCTTCACATGTATAAATTACTACTAAGTAGCTGACTTTCCTTCATTTTCTATTTTAAATCTTCCAAGATTTAGATAGTCTTTGTACTTGGCTGATACTAGTTGGTGTAGAAACTGAACTTGATCAGGATCACTGCAGCCATGGTCAATCATGGATGTGAGTTTAGTATTAACATCAGGTGTGATACCCATCATGTGAAGAAATCTCCAAAGAATACACAATGACAGCCAGCGTACTTCTAGGAATGGGGCATCTGTCAAATAATACACATGATCTTAATACATGGCTTTACAATATTTATTATCAATAGCCTCATTATTTTTTTGAATGGTTTACTTAATTAGGCAGCTGTGACAATAGAGGCCAAAAGGTGCCCTTAATTCTTTGGGGTTTAGAGGTATGCCCCCTCTAAATTTTGAGATCTAGAAGCCTAGAAAAAAATATCCTTTTTTATTATTATGGGCATCAACTCAACAGATGTTGATTATCTATTATTTATGTAAATAGTATCAAGTACAAATGTATATACACATCTCAAAAAAGCATAGTTTTAAAGACAGCCATACTCTTTTAAGAAATTCAAAAAATCCAGCAAAAGGTATTCGAAAAAAGGAAGTCCAATAATTTTTGCCATCTAGAAACAGTCAAGTGACTATATCCTGCAAATGGCCTATTGAATTACTGGTCTAATCTGATTAACACGAGAGTGACTGTTGTTGTGCTTGTTGTCATGGCTGCCATCACATGATGGTGCAAAGCCTCCATTTTAGTCCTACTGACACTGATCCCTGATTTCAAAATACCCAACATTGATTCGATCCCTTATCCCATCAAAATTGCATTCCCTGAACCCATAAGCCTAACCATGGACCAGGTACACAAGATGTTATAAATGTTAATGTCATACTTACCATCTGTTGTAGCGACAGGAGGCAACAGTTCTAGCAGCAGACCCAACAAGGTTCTTATTAAATCAGGTATGCCAAGCAAAGTCCTTAACAAGCTGTCCATATTTATAGCCTGAAGAAGCTTTATCATCGTTATGTTATCCCTACTCTCTTTTCTGAAAAAATGCTGCAAGATGTTTAACAACCTTGCAACTATCTCCAATCTTTCTTTGTCACTTAGAATACCCAGCCATAATATTGGGACGTGAAGTATTTGGGTTAAACTGTCTGCTGCAACCTAAATAATGAAAGAATGCTTGAAAGATGGTTGGATTATAGTACAGTAAGTTGGAATAATGGTAGCAACCATATTCGTTAATAGCTAATAAACTTATACCCATCTTCAATTATACTGTATGAAAAAAAACCTTGATAGGTGAAGAAACTTGTTAAGCATCAAAATTAGTGCCTTTTATCTATTAAACGTTAATTGAATTATAAAAGCACTATTAATGAAAGACAAACTATTGAATGACCTGTAATTTCCAAGAGGCAGGGACAGTGGAGAAGCAAGGGTACTGAGGAGAAATAATTTTTGGTAGAACTATTTAATGTATTGTATTTGTGAAAGCCATATTTTAATTAGTATCCCAGGTCAAAAAATATTATAGTTGTGGGTTGCCTGTGGCACGATTGACTCCCCACACACTCACTTCCAAAAACATTTCCACTGTCCCTGAGAGGCAACTGAAAAATTAACATCATGTATGCTATATTATGCATATGTGTAGTTTCATTCTCTACAAAATAGTCATTGATTACTGTACAGTACTGTACTCTAGCCTATATAAATGGTATTGTACCTGATTCAAAAAAGGAGTCACGTCTGTCCTTGCCTTCTCCAGAATATTCAGAAAGGTCTTGAGTGCCAAAAGAACAAATGGTGTTGACTTCTGTGGTATTATGGACACCCAGTAGTTTGCAATGTAACACAAGGAGGAACAAGCTACAATTTCACACAATCCATTGCTAGAAAACAGACAAGTGAAAAGGTTTAAATACTGCAAATAACAGCCCTGGAGTATAATTAATGGTTAACCTGATTAGAAATACTTTTTCATTCAAATTTTCTAGCCACTGCTATGGGAAAAGTGGAGGGGGGGGGGATTGACTATCCCAAACATATGTAATGTTAATTTTTTTTTTTCATTTTCATTTTGTTTTACAGATTTTAACATTTACACAGAAGTAYTTGACTGTGGTTATAATGTTAGGATAATCTCAACATAGACTAGAATATTATAACACACCACCTTTCAATATCAGCTGTTAATGAGCCCTCAATTGTTGTCATTAGGTTCTTACAAATAATGGTCACTGTTGATAAAAATGAATAAATAAAAAATAAAACACAGAAAGTAACAGTAGTAAAATAATAATGCTATCAAGTAGACAGTCTTTGTTCTTATTCATAGTTCATTCAGGGTGTTTTTGTACAAAAACATATTGCTTTTTATACTTATATGCCTTGTCAGGTGGTTTACAGTCATCATGTCCCCTCCTAATCTAGCCCCATCCATCATGCCACTCATCCCCAAATAACAGAGGACATTTTCTAATACCAACCTTGGGTTACAATGTGTTCTCCATTTGGGTTAAGCTCACCACTGAACACTCTAACAAGACTACAAGCCAAAGATCGTACCCATAAATTAGGTGAAGACATATACTGCAACAAAGAATTGACTTGAATCTCTGCACTAGAGTTATTCTCTGGTACTAACCACGGTTGATTTGCTATAGCTGTCAACCACCGACATTGCACATGCAGTGGAATTTCTGACTTTAAAATCGAAGATGTCGAGAACTGCTCTACGTCTCGCATTAAATCATGAACTGTAGCTTTTAGAGGTCTATTGTTGTATTTTGAACAAAATAGGATTACTTCTTTTTCTGTTTGATACAAGTTATCAAATGAAAAGTCTTTACTGTTGTGAATATTTACGGCCATTTCTAAAAACAAACGTTGTCCTATGTGTGTGACGAATGTTTTCCGTCAAATTTTCGTGGTAACGAATGCTATACGAACTCTTCTCGACATCATACGAAATTCTAACGGTTTTAAACCGGGACCAACCGAAACCATAACGACAAAATTATATTTTATCGGAAGCTGGTCGGAAGTACGAGCACTGCAGTATTTTATAAAATTTGGCGGGAAAATAATTCTTTTGGTGTTTCTCCTTGAATATTGATACTCTAACATGGATTTCAGCCAGCACGAGAAAGATAATACTAAGAACTGTAAAATACAGTCTCCGATTCCTGAGATAACCCGTTCAGAGCCTTGCTGTGTGGGGATAGACGAAGCAGGACGAGGTCCTGTGTTGGGTAAGTTGACAACAAGATGGCGGCTTTCATCAGTTGAGAAATTTTACTTTATAAACTATTCTTTTGAGCTCGTTTTACTTGGTTTTCTGTAGGACCTATGGTATATGGTATTTGTTACTGCCCAATATCACAGTCAGAAAAGCTGAAAGAACTTGGATTTGCAGGTATGATCATGGTATTTGCACAAATGTTCTCCAAAGAAAATTAAACTTAAACACTTTCATTTTGGTTAAATAATTTCTCTCGAAAGGTCATGACTATGCCTTTGGCATTCAGTTTTGGCCAACGATGTCCCAGAGTCAGGAGCTGGGGGRTGGGGAATGCTTGGGAACTATTTTTATGTGTAAGGGAAAAATCATTTTAATATGCCAAGATGAGGGGTGATAAAGATTTCTGCTCAAAAACCTTTTTTACAGGCCCCCTTTAAGGACTTAACTAAATTTTTGAAGCCCCTCCCCCCCCCCAAACAACCCATGAACATTTTCAAATTCAAATTGAGAGCCCACTTAACTCGTTTGCATGACAATTTTTTAGAGCCCCCTTTATGTCCCAAAACATTTTTGGGGCCCCCACATATCTTCATCCCCCACCCCCTTTCCCTCGACACATTAAATGAACTTTCCCTACTAGGTCTAGATATAGGTCTACATGCAAGTTTGGACGAGGCCATAGGCAGGCCATAGGCATTTATATCAAATATGTACATAGTCACATTGTTATAAAAAGAAAAAGAGAATACAAAACAAGAGAAAAAATGTATGATAGATGTAATTGAGTTTAACATGCTGTATGTGCATATGATTTGAATTTTTAGATTCCAAGACATTGACAGAAGAACAAAGAGAAGCACTATTTAAGACTCTGTCAGAGGATAACACTGATTTCATTGGCTGGGTGATTGATATCTTGTCACCAACCCATTTATCCAATGAAATGTTAAAAAGGTACTTAACCATATATGCCACACAGGCTTAGTGAAGTTTCGTTATACATGGATCAGTATTTAAACCATTCTTTAGCAGCTGTATGTATGATTGAAACACCAGTTATTTGTTATTTAGAACTGTAACACTGGCCTCACAACTTTGTCAGTCTATGAACAAAAAGTATATGTAATAGTAGTTTATGGGACGTCATGAGGCTTCAATTGCCCTTCCATTGTTGAGGAATGAGAGAACAGCACCCACAAACCATAATCCTAGAGCCTTGGCACATACATGCTTAAGCAAATGACTTAAGCAAATGCTAATTGCTCTGACCTCTTCAGGTCATTCATTTGATAGGAATAAGTTATCCAGTTACTATCCTAAAGCTTTGTATAGTTCGTTTTTGTTTTTGTTGTAAGCTACCTTTGTGTTTGACCCTTTTGATTGCACATTTATTTAAACAGATTGTTTTTATTGATGTTCAAGTAAAATTGAATGTTTTAAATTGAAGGGTTTCTAGACTTTCTGGCATTTCTTTGAGAAAGTACAATAGCAGATATTAGAGTTACACTCTATTTCCTTCAAATAAAATAATTTTGGATCCAGTGGATCAGTTTCTATATGTTTTTGATGTATTGACCCAAATGCCTCAACTTAAAATTGATTGAAGGCAATAAAGTGTAACTCTAATATCTGCTTTTATGACAGGGCCCTGAGGTTACTCTTAGAAGGTTTGGAGGATTCCTGTGAAAAAATTTGTTTAAATGGTTGCAGCCCTACCACTTTCACTCAGTAAGAAATTCATGACCTTCCTATTACAAGTCCACGAGAAACTAGCTTTTGTCAAAGTAAAAAGGTTTTACCCTCCACAAAAAAAATTCACACAAAAATTTCCCTCCCATTTAGGAAAAATGTCCCTTTCCTAACAGGAGTTGAGAACTCATGTGCCTATTGTTATCTACATGTATACAGGACATGTACTATACACTTAGGAAAATTAACAACTGGATAAATTGTTTTTACTTTCTTTGGTTTTTCCTATGACTCACGGTTTAGGCTGCCTTTTATTTGATTCATGTAATTTAAATAATCTTATAAGCTTTCTTTGATCTTTCATCTTAGAACAAAGTGCAGCCTCAATGAAATTTCCCATAACACAGCCATTGGTTTGATTCAGCTTCTCTTGAAGTCTGGTATTAATGTGAAAGAGGTAAATACTATAATTTGGTCTTCAATTTCTATGTTCATTCCTTAGTGGATTTACAGGGGGAGTGATGAGGCCATCTCCCCTCTTTTAGTTTGAGACTAATATTCTTACCTTTTTTGGCCCAAAATAACTCCAAAATGCAGGAAATTAATTTTTTTTTTTTTTTTTTGTAGTTTCCTTGTTAGCCTGCTCCTAACACCAAATCTCCCCCTTTTCTCAGATTCCTGGATCTGCCTCTGATATTTTTTGTTTCTTCCTTTTCTTTTCTATTTCTCATTTAAATGAGGTTAACCCTCTAGTCTAGTCTGCATTCAAGGAATGAATATACAGCTTTTTCAAAAAAGGCCGGTGAATATTTTATTGCATGCTGCATCTTGCAGCTTGCATCTTGCAATATATTATATTTATGTGTAAATTATGTCTGCACAAAAAAACATTTGCCAAAGCAAAGTGCATACAAAGTTTGGTAACATCCCAAACTGTTAAGACCTTTTGCTGAGCAGATTCACATCACCCATAGTGCAATTTGGGATTGGTATGCAACCAACCTCTTTTTAAATAGCTGTGTCTGTAGCTGTAGGGAAGCATGGGTGGCATAGCGGTGAGAGCGCTCRCCTCTCACCAATGTGACCCGGGTTCAAGTCCCGACGAGCTCCATGTTGTATGTGAGTTATGTGAGTAGAGTTGTTTGTTGGTTCTCTCCTGTGCTTCAAGGGTTTTCCACGTTCTCTGGTTTTCCTCCCTCCGCAAAAATCAACTTCTAAATTCCAATTGGAATCCATTTGAAGAAGAGCCACTCTGTGGAATCCACTGCTAATCTCATTATCTCCTTACATGAAATAACTTTTTTATTGCATGTTTTCTTTACATGTTTGCAATATATTATTTAATTTTAAATTTCCCATGCTGCAGGTTTATGTAGATACAGTAGGGGTGGCCAACAAGTATCAAGAAAAGCTCCAAAACATCTTTCCAGATCAGCAGATCACTGTTACTCCAAAAGCAGACTCCAAGTTTCCTATAGTGAGCGCTGCTAGTATTTGTGCAAAGGTTAGCTATCTAAAATTCTAATGTCTTTTGTTACAATGTGTAGTTCCAAAAAAATGTATATATATCTATACCCCACCTGCAAAAGAAATTGGAAATACTGGAGAGGAGGGGGGTCAGAGAAAGAACAAAATTACAGAGTTTGTATGGAAGAAAATGAAAGTTCCTGGGGGTAGGGGGGTCCTTTTACAATTATTCCCTCCTTGCTTTGGGAATGCATATTTTCTGGAACTACAAAATATCGTTTTTATAAACCTTTTTAGATCTTTTAATTCACTTATCAAATTAGTTATTACTGACTACGTTCTGGCTGCCCTTAGTCATTTGTGTAAAGGTAAAAGAAGAAAAGCTGTGCATGCATTCCAGCCAAGCATTTCAGGCTGTATTTTTACCAATGTTAAAATATTACCAAACAACATGAACTTTTCAATTCTTTCCTATTTTTATGTGATCTCTCTTGTGTTGGGGTTTGTTTTTGTTTTTCTTGTTTAGGTAAAGGCTCAATTGAAGTGAAATACCAATATATTGGACAGTTTTACATATTGGGTAATAAAGATAAGGAACACCAGAAAACCACACTTTTTCGGAGCATGATGCAAAATAATAATACCCCAAAAAGGAAATCACATAAAGAAACACTGATAACCTAGAATATAAAACCAAGCCTCCTCTGCAGATGTACATGTATGTATCTCTACGTTTACATCTTTGGGACTTGGGATGCCTGTGTGATATTGGAGAGGGAGGAGGGGGGCTGTGTAGATTAACCGGTTTCTTATTCTCGACTTTGAGGGTTTATAGCTAGTTATACACCTTTCTCATAAATGGCCACCAAACGCGGTTGGGACCAGTCACTATTGAATGGAAGCAAGGTCAGAAAGGCCTCATTAGTAAACAAAGTCTACTCAGTACAATCTTTTGTGTCAAAGTCATTCATTTCACCAATTCGAGTTCTTTTAAGCATCTCTTACTAATGCGGCCTTTGGCACCTCACCTTCATGCAGTTGTCCCTAGTCCCAACCATGTTTGGCGGCCATTTATGAGAAAGGTATATGGCTTCACTGTACGTGRACCTATTGTGTTTATGCAAGGTGCCTCTCAAGTTTGATTCAAATGACCCAAATCAAAATACTTTATGGACAGTAAGAAATCAGTGAACATGAAATTCACTCTCCCTTGCTCACTTACATTAATCCACACGTTGGAGGTACCACACCAAAGAAACAAATGAAAAATGCCAAAGCAACCACAGTAACGCTAATTCAAATGCAAGAATGGAAACTCTTTTTCATTTCCTTGAGCTTGCAAACGTGTTTGCGCAAACACAAATGCAATCCAAAAACTGTTTTGATCAATCTCGTACCCAGAGCCTGCGTTTCTTCTAGTCTGTGGTGAAGAACAAGGGCTCTGGCATAGTACATTTTGGCGCATGCGCAATTTTCGGGAAGTGAAATACAATCAATGATAATCATGCTTTAAAACAGAGTTCTATGTTTACTTCCGAGCACAACAAAAATTAGAAAACAGGAACATATTTATTTTTAGCAAGTATTTTAACACATGCGCTCTTATACCGGATTATGCTAGAGCCCTCGTTCTTCGCCGCAGACCAGAATAAACGCAGGCTATGGATACGAGATTGTGATTTGATGGAAACAAGCACTACTGCGCATGTGTACCTAAATTTGCTAGCATGTTTTCCCCTTGGGAGTGGGAAGCTTGTGTTCGCAGGCTAAGTTCTGATTAGTTAATACGATATTTCATTTGTAGGTTGGACGAGACAGGGTGATCAAATCATGGAAGTTTATAGAGAGATTAGAAGTGACTGCTGAAGACTGCGGTTCAGGTTATCCTTCAGGTRCGATCAAAGTAGAGGAAGATCATAGCCTCCTTCAAATGCAACTCTCCGAAAAGGAAATTAGGAAAATAGGCTTCCTGTTGAGTGATATATGAGAGAGGGAGTTAGAAGGGATAAGAAAAAGAGGAGAGACTCCACAGTAACTCCATCCGCGTCTTAAGCTTAGGCTAGAGTTGCCTACAAAGTAGGCTTATTTTTAAATTTAGCTATCACTTTAATTTACGTTTTTAAGTTTTTAATGGTTATGTTCAGTTTAAAAAAAGACGATAACTACTTTAAAAGAGATTGGTAAATGTAAGAATGCCAAGTTGCGGTAGGGTAACTTCATCAAGCATTGTTGCAAACATTGATCAAAATCAGTGGCTACCCACCATTCATGGCGTACTATTTTTGTCTTTCCAGACGTGAACGATATAAATGTCTTGAGTCAGTTATTGTGATTTCTGTACTTGCAGATCCCACCACCAAGAGATGGCTAGCTGACAATGTAGACAAAGTGTTTGGTTTTCCTCAGTTAGTTAGATTCAGTTGGGCAACATGCAGTACTATCTTAGACAACAAGGCTGTTGATGTCATATGGTACTGAAAGTCTATTAATCTTTGCCGTCTGTCTAACTTAACCAATCAATCATATAAGCCACGAACTATTCATTACAAGCGGCCTTGATTCCTTGATACTGTCAGTTGAGATCTGCCACAACCAGTTCTGGCAATATTATGCTGTGCCGGATTCTAGACGTTATGGAACCTCTATACGGGACTTCCTATTCGGCTCCACCATAAAACAGCCTTGAAGCGCCTTGTTCCATTCACAGAACAAGTTTCGGCTCTCGCGCGATTTAATATTAGGTTTTCAGTTAGAAAGATTGCAGTTTCTTTCATATATATGCATTGCTACGCGCGTCTAAATACCTGAATTTGCTGCAACTGTGAGTGGTGGCAAGAAATCGCTGCTGTCCATTGGATTCAATCGGGTGCTCCTCGCGGGTACTCAACGCGGGTGTTCCTCGAGGGTGATCCAATCCGGTGTTGCTCGCGGGTACTCCTCGCGGATGTTCCTCAAGGGCGATCCAATCCGGTGTTCCTCGCGGGTACTCCTCGCGGGTGTTCCTCAAGGGTGATTCAATCGGGTGCTCCTCAAGGGTGTACATGTATGTTCATGATTTTACAAGTTTGTTTTATGATTCTTATTTAGGGATGACGATGGCGACAGTGATGATGAAGCAGCCAAAGGAACAACTGCGATCACAAACTTCTTCTCGGCTAACAACGGTAAAGATGTACCCAAGACACACAAGTTTTTCCTAGAACGTAATCTGGAGTCAATGGAAGCTTTTTAATGCATATGCACCCGTGAAGACCACCCAATTACATCATATGGATAGGCGTATATGCAGTAAGACAATGGAACTGAATTAACCCTATTAGTGGGGACAAACCCCCCCAAAAATGTTTGTTCTGACACTAGAGCCACCATACTTCACTTAGGACTGATCTTCTGGACATGTTCTGATCAACAAATGAAGTACTTATTTGGAGTATTCGTACAAAAGCCATAAGGGAGAGAGGGAGGGTATAGACACATGCAAATAAAGATTACAGAGGCGGTATTTTAGTTGTTGTTTGGTTTTCTGTTATTTCTTTTTATTTAGTACTTTGTTTGGACTGTTGTATTGTGAGCTTTACAACCAATAAACCCCTTGGTTTTCAAAAGCCTCCGTTTTCGCTGTCCACAATAAAGTTGATAAGCCTCCGTTTTTAAATGTCTCCACTCTAGAAAGCATTTTCAAATTCATGGTTTTTGATCGTCTTATCGTGGAAGAAATGCTAAAACGAATCAAACAGTAGTCGTTTTTATTGTGTAAACGCCATGTTGTGGACGAGGCCTTATTCCAGGTTCTCAGCAGATATCAGGCAATATCGTTCTCTTGGTCAGCAACGAGGCTCTATCATAATCCAACCGTAGCCCAATTTAATTGGCTGTCCCAAAGTGTTAAATTTCTCATGCGCTAACAGAGGGAAGTAAAAACCAAGCCATTAGTAACAGTTATATGACATCCGGTCAAGCTCGTCAAGGTTAAAAAAAGAATGTCGCAAAAAAAGTGGAGTTTCACGTTTATTTCCATTTTCAAAAACAAGTGCAATCATTACAAATGGAATGCATATTAAGATAGAGTGCATGCCATATATCTCTGAAAAACTTCGTAAGGAATTGGTAATTTGACCGTATACCTCAAAACTTTGCACTAATTTGTACAATTTTGTTAACTTTTCCACGGATATATGGTATGCAATCTATTTGACAAATAGCCTTTTATCTTTTTTTTATTAAAGAAAGAGGATAGTCTACTAATGGGTACGATAGGCATATAACACAAGCAGAATCTCCCGTGTGCAATACCAGGGATGTCGCCACCGGTGTCCATTCCTTTTTGAAGCTCACGATTTTTTACTCGGCTTGTTAGTTTCTTTCACTGACATCTCGGATTTTTTCCCTCCAGACTAAATAATGAATACTTTCGGCCTTTTAATGCATAAAATAGTTTTTTATCTGTGCTTGGTCACAGAAACGAGGTGCATGGCGTACGCTGCTAATGCGACGTCTTTCACTGCTGTGGTCCAACGGTTCGAATCACTGGTTCGATGCCACACTCGAATTGAGTTGATTGATATCTAGTTCTTTTTTTACTCCGGTTTTCTTCCCTCCTTGAAAATCAACCGTGAGTCGAGTATTGTGTGCATAAAATAGTGCATTGGCAAATCTTTAAATAACTGAGCTGCCAAAATAATCAGCCTGCTTTAACAAAATAAATAATATAATGATGATGGTCAAGATGATGATAATAATCATGATCATGATAATCATTACTATCATTATATAGTTTATCGTCCACTTGACAACTTTGGACAGGATCATTATATAACCTTGAATACTAGTATAAGGGCATTATTCAGGGTTTTGGAGTCTTAAATAATTCTAGCTTTCTTTATAGATAAAGCAAAGATGATAAATCGTAATCAGGCTGGGGTTAGTGTTTTGCGTAAGGCCAAAAATTACACTGCTTTACGGTTAGTTGTCACAGAAACGAGCACAGTTCAGCTTCAAGTTCCCAGTTATCTTTTCGTGAAAATCCGTCCACTTAATGACATTACCCTCAGCTGTATAACATCTGTTTGCAAGGGATGATACCTCTTCTGCTGTCAGCACCTTGTCCCACATGTTGACACTCGTCAGGTTTCCTTGAAGGGCTTGGTTACTGGAAAAACCTCCCTTGAAAGAATCCTGTTCTTGTCCAAGAACAACTGCTCCCTCCGGAATGACGTGGCCTGTTTTAAAGTTACCTTGACCTTTTGATATTCCATCGATGTACATGGAGTACTTGCCATCTACATTGGTCCATGTGAAACAGAGGTGATGCCAATGACCATCAAAGACTGGCGGAAAAGAACTATTGAGTAAAAGTGGGAAAATGTACTGTAAGTACGAGTACTTGGCACATATTTGAAGTAATTATCATTTATCGAAAGAATTCGGTTAAAAACATTTAAATTTAAAAGTGTTGAAAAAGGCCTCAGACGGTTAAGTTTCACTTGCAGTGCTTTTCATAATTCTGCGACCTACCGACACCAATCTCGTAGCCAGAGTCTATGTATCGGTTTTGGTCTGGAAACACAGGCTCTGGGCAGAGGAGAATCATATAGTGTCCCAAGTGCCTTTGCACGCTTATTGTTTTCTTTGGCTTTCACCGGTGTATGTAAATCTTTTTGTAACAATAATAATAATAATAATAATAATAATAATAATAATAATAATAATAATTTTATTTATATAGCGCAAAATTCATTAAAATATATGATCTAATGCGCTTTACAATCTTTACAATCATTAAGAATCAAACTAGACTAAAACTATGTAGATAACGACTAGTTTTAGAACTAGTTTGGACTGCGTCGGTGTTTTTTAGTTGAAACAAATGTGTCGTAGTAGATAATGTTATCACCGTAAATACGAAAGATAATAGACTAACGTCCGAAACGTCAGTCTATTATCTTTCGTATTTTAAACTAAAACTAGCCTCTTAACGAGGCTCTCCGGGGAGGGGGACTTCGACTCTCCCTCTCGCCTCTCGCCAACAGATAGTATGACCTTATAAAACCAGCAAAAATACACGGTTCTCAATTTTAACAAATTCCTATGAATTATATACCAAAAAGTTCAGAAAATACACATATATAGAATATAGCTCGGTGTGTTTGTCAGTAACCTAGCCACTGCATTTTGAACGCGTTGCAATTTATGAATATGAATAGCTGGCAGACCATATGATATAGCGTTGCAATAATCAATGCGACTTATAACTAAAGCCTGCACTAATGTCTTTGCATCTTCGAAAGGCAAGTATTTCCTAATACGTGTAATATTATATAGTGAATAGAAAGCTAACTGACACGTCTTGTTTATATGATTTCGAAATTGGAGATTAGAATCAAACCAGACACCTAGATTCCTAGCTTCAATAACTGTTAGTATAGGAGTGTCACCAATTAAGAGACTATCAGTTCTAACTTTACTGAGTTGCTGGCGAGTTCCAATAAGCATGAACGCAGACAAAAGAATAACGGTCCTAGATATGACCCCTGGGGAACTCCAAATGATAGATAAGATCTGTCTGACATTTCCCCATCAACCACAACACACTGAGAGCGATATGACAAGTAGGAGGCAAACCATTTGGGTGCATCTCCAGTGACACCAAACGACGTCTCTAGGCGGCCTAGGAGGATGGTATGGTCCACCGTAACAAAAGCTGCGCTTAAATCGAGCAGTACGAGCAAAGACACGTGTTGACGATTCATGTCAAGTACGATGTCATTCACTATTTTCAGCAGCGCCGTCTCCGTACTGTGTGATTTCCTATATGCAGACTGCAATACAGGAAACACTTCATTGGCTGTAACATGGTTGTACACCTGATCAAATACTGCTCTTTCAGTAATCTTAATTGGAGACGAATTGTAGGTTACTAACAGGACGCAGGGTCTTGTAAGTGGTATCCTTGGCGCCCTTTTCAGTAAAAGGTTCACAATCGCTTTCTTCCATTGGCCAGGGAAATGTGCAATGGACAGAGATGCATCTATTATATTCTTGATCACCGCCAGTAAAACATCTAATGATTCACAGACCAGATTAGTCGGAAATGGATCCAATGCGCATGAGGTTTTGACAGTATTTATAATAAGATCGGTCACATTAGGGCGTCAAAAGAGCTCAGTGTTTGATATGTGATATCTGTAGCATGKCTGGTGACACTAGCTTGCGGTCGGAAGAGTCAATGTCTCTACGAATGTGATCTATCTTGCGAACAAAAAAATTGTTAATTTCATTTGCCAACACAATCTTGTCAAGATGATTAGGAAAGCGCAGCACATCCTGAGTACCAAGGATTTTTTTGGCAGCGCCGAAGAGCTTTCTCTGATCAGTGCTGTAATCCTCTATAAATTTAGAGTAGAAGTCTTGCCTTGCTTTATTCATACAATTAGTAGTATAGTTTCTGTTCTTCTTGTAGTCAGCAAAATCTGCAGGCGACCGTGTTTTTCTCCACTTCCTTTCAGCCTTCCTACGCGAGCGATTGGCATTATCAATGTCATCACTATGCCAGGTGGCTACAGCCCTACTGACCATAGTACGGGTCCTAAGTGGAGCATGCTTTTCAAGCAAAACTGAAATTGTGATGTTATACGCCTTTCCGTTTGCCTCTAATTAATCAGCAGTGACTGGTTCTTCCAATGCTTAGAGCACACGAGAGACCAGACCTAGGTGGCGCAAGCCAGCACAACACAGCTGCATGTTGCGCATAGAAAGAGTCATCCTGGTGTTGCAATTCGATTGTCTGGAGCTGGTAATGCAAGAACCATTGTCCACTAGTCTTACAGGACTCGGATTAAGTTTAAAGACCAAATCCCTATTTAGCGGCACATGGAAAATATGCACAAGGACGCTTGTGTCTCTTGATGCACAATAATCTGAGGAATATGGGCCACGACCTTCCTTTTTATTGATCTGTGTACACATATCTTGCAAATAATACAACATTCTGTGTAGAGTACAGCAAAAGGATCTTCTCAGTTAATGAGAGTCGTTTGTTCCTTGTGCAAATTTCCGTCGCAGAATTTACAAAGATGAACGACGATGAATCTTGATAAACACGATTTTCCTCGTCGTTTTGTTATAAAACTGTTCAAAACTTGTCCAATTGCTGCCTTGTGGTCTTAGAAAACTAACCTGACCGACCTTAAGATGGAAAAGAACAGAACAGGCGAGGAAAAGAACCCATCACACGGAGATCGGTATAGCGTGGCTGCCTATCATTAATTAGAGACATAGTTGTTCTATATATACTTCTACCACTATCAATAATACTAATACTGAGGTGTTGCTCAGTTAGCTTCTCCCTCCGCAAAAAGCAACTTCTAAAATCCAAATTGATCATGGACTGACAGCAACAGGTTTGTTAGTCACTCGCTCCATAAATTAGGTACTAATTCAATTTTTGGAAAAACGGATTTGTTTTCGCTACCAAATAGTTTGTAGCACTACATTCTCTTAGGTCTTTGATTAACAGAGCTAAAATTCAAAGTGCTGCTTCTTGAACAGATATGTTTTTGCAAAATATTCTCGTCTTTGAAAGGGTGCTCGGATCCAAGCGGTACATTCCTGTATTTGAAGCACCGCTACTACACCCCCATCCCCCATCCCCCATCCCCCATCCCCCACTGATTCAATAAATTGAAGCCACTTAAAAGTTAGAGATTGCTTGGAATAAATCTTTGAAATCTGTTTACCTTAGTTTTTGTTGTGGTTAGGTTTAGTGAAGCTCTTCAACCACTCAACCAAGGATTCAACATGGTGAGATGTGGAGAAGAGTATGGTGAATACAGATGGCCAGGAACACAGACCATTATAGAAGAAACTAAACCAGGAAAACTCAAGGTACACTACAATAGTCTACTTCAGAGATATGCTTCGCTTGTGACACACAAA